>VMDO01017112.1:0-45772 GCA_007922755.1 Pedetes capensis | reverse complement strand
AGTAAGAAGACATAGGTGCGATTTAATTTCAAAATACACTTAGCTTAACCCAATATATTCAAAATATTATTTCACTATGTATGTAATCAACTTGAAAAATATTAATAAGATATTTCACATATTTTTATACCAAAGTTTTGAAAACCTGGTATGTATTTTACCTTTATAGCATATCTCAGTGTGAAACAGCTACATTTCTAGCATTCAATAGCCATGTGCGGCATGTGACCATCATATTGGACAACATCACAGTGGAGTGAAGAACAGAAGATTAGAAATTGTTCTTATTGTATTTTTCCTCTGTGGGTATTTTCTCTATGCTTATCTAGTATCTATTTATCCTGTAAGTAGTACCTAGGTCTATCTAAACAAGTATGTAAGATATTATTAGCCCATTTCATATGCTCTGTTTTCCCTGCCATGTATTTCCCACAGTGCATAGGACACTGTTAAACTCCATGAATCCAGCTGGCTTCAACTAACAAAATATTTGCAAAAATTAATTTTGAACAGAACTGACTGCGCTTGGCTTGCTGAGTCTTTGAATACAGCCATGTACATTGTTCTTCCACTACAACTGTAAAACGAACCAGCAAGGACAACGTCTTTTTACTTTATTCTGAAGTGTTAAATTCAGCTCTCATTTTAAAAACTGGCTTCTAGTGGCCAACATTTAAATATTTCATCAGTGGTATCAACGTGCTGGGGCAATGAAATTCTTCCCCCAGTAAACAAAAGCCTCCCCAGTCATGATTTTTCTTTCTTTGAATGAATACTCAAAGTCCCTGTGTGTATACAAGTGAGGCTGTTGTTGTTAGGTGCCATTGAGATAGGTCCAACTCATAGTGAGCCTTTAGGCATGAGGCAGGTAGGGAGAATTCCAGGTGGTTGGGAGGGAGATGGAATTAGAGGGGAAAGATCCATGTGATGAGTTGGCATGTGCTCTCCTGTCACAGTGTACTAGCTGGGACCACCAGGTGGAAGTCTTCTTGTCTAGGGCAGTGCTTGGGACAGGGTTCATGCTCAATAATCACTTCTAGAATGATGGGGCAGATGCACAATCGATCTAATTTCCTTGTCAGAATACCCAGGAATGCATTCCTAACAACCAGCACAGGTCACTCTTTGACAATTCCTAAATTGTGGTTGGGGTCACAGAAATGAAATGAAAAGAACATTGCCCAAATTATCTGTCTATTCCTGTTATCATTTTAACTATGCTGATTGACTGTGTGTCACAACAAACAATGCCCACGGCTGTGCATTCCTTTAACACAATAGCAAGTAGCACATGCAGCCAGACACTTATACACAAGATGGTGGCGATTACAGCTAGACAGAGGGATCTAATGGACTACTGGTCATAACTAATAAATATACATGGAGTTGCTCTGTCCTCACAATGAAGTTTAATGATTCTTTTTCCTTATACTGAATTTTAAAAAAAAAATTAAATTTTGAACTCTAGCATTGAATATTGTTCCATTAGCTACCCAAAACATCAGTTCCTTCAGGAGCATGGAGTAAACCATTAGCTAGTACAAAAGAGTAAGTTAACCACTTTTAAGTGTCTTCCAGAAGCTAGCACATTAGTTGGCTTTTTTTGTTGTTGGGTGTCATCGAATCAGGTCCCACTCACAGAGACCCTATATACAACAAACCAAAACACTACCCAACACTGTGCCATGCACAGGATCTTTTTATGTTTGCACCATTGTTGCAGACAGTGTTTCTTCTCATTCTGAGTCATGCCACAACAGCAAAAGGAGCTTTACTTTATTTCTATCATTAAGGTGGACTCCACTTTGAAGAAGGCAACTATTCTCCAGTTTTTTCTTGAATGCCTTCCAGACTGTGAGGCTCATTTTCTGGCATTATACCTGACAGTGCTACTTGGCTGTTTATAGGGTTTTCTATGGCTAATTGTTTCAGAAGTGGGTTGCCAGCTCCTTCTCCATAGTCTGTCTTAGTCTGGAAGCTCAGCTGAAACGTGTCCACCATTGGGTGGCCTTGTTGGCATCTGAAATACCCATGGCATAGCTGTCAGCATCACAGTAACATACAAGTCCCCATAACATGAGAAGCTGACAGAAATGTGGAGGACATTAGTTGGCAGTAGTGAGGATATAATAACTTGAGCCTGTCTTCTGAGCTGGTTAATCTTACATAAAGTATTTTGTCATTTCTCGTCTCTGAATCTCAATTTTCTTTCTTTTTCTTCTCTTCTCTTCTCTCTCTTCCTCCCCCCCCTCTGTCTCTCTGTCTCTCTGTCTCTCTCTCTCTCTCTCTCTCTCTCTCTCTCTCTCTCTCTTCTCCCTCTTTTCTTTTCTTTTCTTTTCTTTCTGTACTGGAGACCATACCCAGGGCCTCATGCATGCTAAACAAGCAAGCATGCCAACCACTGAGCAACATCTCCAGTCTAAGTCTTAACTTTCTCAGCAAAAGGAAATCATGAAAATCAAATTTTCATAGTTCTTCTGAAGATTAAGGAACATAAGTAAAATGTTTCCTCTGTGAGTAGATGCTAATTTTTTCATTTCAGCCTTGGCAAATACATCTTTCTTTTCATTAAAAAAAAATGAAGGTGACAAAAGTAAGAAAAACAATTGCTGAATTCTCTAAAGTTGTAAAAACTTTCAAGTGTGCTTTTTTATGATTTGAAAAAGGAACTCTGTGCCAACACAGAGAATTTGGAAGCAGCCGGCGAGTTATAATAGGTTTGCTAGGAAATGGCTTGAGCGCCAGGAACCCTGGATCAGAAGAAAATTTATGCAATTAGATCATTTGGTCTAAATGTGATTATGCATTTTAGTAATGAACAGTGTGATTCTGTAGGTAAAGCCAGGATAATAGAGAGAAGGTAGTGGGGAAATACTCTATTTATTACAGAAACTTCACAGACCTGCAGGAATGGAAACCATACATGTAAAATGAGCAAGCATTTTCCATAATGGCTGGTGATAATGAGTACATTATTTCAGAGAAGTGTGTGGAGCATGGAGAGGGTGCAGACTATCACTTCTGGGAATGTGGCTACAATTCTACCCAAGGAGACAAGCTCTGAAGTTCAGGAGAGGAGAAAAGGCAACCATGTTAAAGATGGCAATATTGAGTGCTAATCAGTGCACAAAATTTGCAACATGGAAGAGAAATAAGAAAAATTTAATGAGGGAAGTTCATAAATGAGTTATTTTGATATGGAAAGAAAGTCAAAGCCTGGGGTTATATCATGACACCAGGATTTTTAGTTTTGGTGAATGATTTACATAAAAAATTAAATAAAGAATATCATATTGGTACACATAGGTGGAGGTGGTTGTTAGGTGCCATTGAGTTGGTGTCCTACTCATAGCGACCCCATGTACAACAGAAAAAAACCTATTGTTAGTGCATCTCTGCTATTCATAGGGTTTACAATGGCTGATTGTTCTTTGGGAGTAGGTTGCCAGGTTTTTCTCCCAAACTTACAGCACCTGATGTTCCCAGGTGGTCTCCCATCCAAGTACTAACCAGGCCCAACCCTGCTTAGCTTCCAAGATCTGACAGGATCGGATGCCACAGTGGTGCAGCTGCAAACCCACCCATAGGTAGTGATGATTAATTATGTCTCTTTGGAATCAGACTGCTCAATATAAAAACCACTGCCAACAGGTAACTTTGCTTTTTAATATTAGCTAAGGCTTTCGCCCCACAGCCCTGGGGGAACTGGTCCATATGGGAGCCTTGGAACCTCTTCAGTCTTTGCTTCTAATGGCCAAGAGGAGAGGAAAACTAAGAGTCCTTTCACTTGTCTGCTCTACTTTGTGTATCTAAGGACTGGGAAGTGCCCAGCCTCCTCTAACCTCCACAGCTAGAAGGGAAATGTGGGGTCCAGAGGCATCAAGGAGAAACACAGGCAAGAGTCTGGGGAGAAGAGGTTGCCCTGGTGGTTCAATTCATAACCCTTTGCTCCTATTACTAAAATCTAATCATTTTGCCCCATGGAATTGGTGGAGTAGCCTTATTAATTATGGAAACAGACATACACTATCCCAGGAGAAGGCTGTAATAACTGACGGTATGACTGTTGACTATGAGTGTGCACATGTCTGTGTTGCTTACCAAAAACTCTTGCATCCCCTTGATTACAGACTAGGTCCCTCTGGAGAGAGTGGGTAATTCCTGAGCTAGCAGGTGTTAAACATAAAGGAATTGCCCAGGAGGGTCATGGAGTCAGGATGTGTACCATGTTCAGAGAAGCCCTCCCTTGGAGGTCAAGGAGTGGCTTATCCTACACAGTGTGTGGCCCTTTTGGATCCTTTTAAGCCCTTAATATGGACTACAGGGGCTGGGATTTAGCTCAGTTGGTAGAGCACTGTGCTGCAGTCTCTGAGGTCCCGAGTTCAATTCCCAGCACCACAAAAATGGGAGAAGGACCTGGCAATCCACTCCCAAGGCAATCCCGAAACAGTCAGTCATTGAAAACCCTATGAAGGTCGCTATGAGTTGGATCTCGACTGGACAGCACCTAACAACAACATGGACTACAGGGGAAAAGACTAAAGATGAGCATGGGAAGACAGACAGGGCAAGAATCATATAGCTCAGGCACTACTTACGACTTCAGGAAGCTGTTAAGGAAAAGGCACAAAGTAAACAAGTGGCCTTTGGACTAGAAACAGTCATCTGCAACAGCAGCACCATGGGGTGATGATGCGTTAAGGCATCAAAGAACTAGGACTGCAGTTTTCTCTCCACTTGGTTTTTACTTGGGCCAACCTCAGTAGGTGAGGACTCCCGGATTACACTGAAATGGCAGGAGGAGGTGAAAAGAAACATCAGATTATCTTCCTGTTATCAGGGCAGGTGCTGGTCTGAACAATACTTTTTCTTTCTTTCTTTTTTGAAAGAAAAGAAAATGCCCCATCATTGGTTTCTGTAAGGTTTATTATAGGCCATCCCATCTCCCATAACAACAAAGTACTATGCTTGACATGTGTAAATATATAGAATAAGCCCTCAAGGTAGTTTTCTGTCACAGCATTTTCACATGGGGCCCAGAGAGTTTAAATAACTTGCCCAAGCTCCCTTCAATTGTAAGAGGCTGAGGCAGGACTTGCACGCCAGGTCATTGGTCTTCTAAGTCTTAGGTTCCCAACCCCTGTTCCTTCACCACTCTACCATGTGAAAATAAATGTCATCAGACTTGCCTTTATGGTTACTCTTGCTACTCTACAGCAAACTGCCCAACTGGTGAACCTAAAATTCTCAAATAACAATTACTCTGTGCATAAGTTCTCATAGTTTAAAATGTTTCTTATGAAAATAATTCCCTTTTCAAAGCTCCCACAACTTAATAAGGTAGATGAAGTGAAGGTGATGATTATCTTGTTTTGTAAGTGAGGAATGGAGAAAACAAGCCCTCCTGGTTATTATAAAGCAAAGATTTTAATGTACCCATACAAAAGGGCTGGGATTTAGCTCAGTTGGTAGAGCACTGCACTGCAGTCTCTGAGGTTCCGAGTTTGATTTCCAGCACCGCAAAAAAAATGGGAGAAGGGCCTGGCAATCCACTCCCAAGGCAATCTGGAAACAGTCAGCCATTGAAAACCCTGTGAGGGTCGCTATGAGTCGGATACTTACTCGACGGCATCTAACAACAACAACAACAATGCCAAAGCCTGGTATCTCTACACGAAAACCTTATGTCACTCCTTTTAAATTAACCAGTAGAGTAGTGGACTGGGAGTAAGAAAGTGTGGGTTTTATTTATTGATTCATACACTTAGGTAAATAAAAACGCATGAGATGTCTACTACCTATAGGGTACTAGTCTACGTACTATGTTACAGCAGTGAGTAAAACAAAAACTCTACCCTCTTGGAGACAGAATGCTAATAACAGAGACAGAAAATCCACAATGAAACAATGTATTCTAGACAAATTGCCAGGTAGTGATCATTGCAAGGAAGAAAAGAATGGAGGGTAAATGGAGAGATGCCAGAGCAACAAGGGTCAGAGAGTGCTCCTCTGCAGAGTGTCATCTAAGCAGAGGGGAAGAAGAGAATCAAAGGGAAGACTTTAACTGTCAAAGCTTTCGAAGGGAATTTGCCTTATGGAAGAGCTAAGAGGCCAGTGTGATTGGAGCCCAGACAGCAAGGGCAAAAGTACCATGAGATGACACAGGAGGAGGAGACAGACAAGTCACAAGGGCTCCCCACGCCCTTGTGAGAATCCTGGACTTCTATTCCCACCGTAATGGGAACCTGTGGAGGGATTGGAGCTGGGGCCAGGCAGAGCTGTCCTGCTTTTGGGAGGACATCTCCATAGCTCTGTGGGGATTACACTGAGGGCTGTGGAGGGGGAGGTCATGCCAAAAAGAAAGCAGAAAAATGGGGTTAGGAAGCAGAGGCAGCAAGCCAGTGAGAGAGCTGGATGGCTCAGAACAGAATGCCAAGTGCAGCTGGCTTTATTTCCAACAATGCAACACTTGTAAAATCTGGGCTCCTGAGTTTAACTAAGGTCTTGGGTCTTGGCCTCTTTTTTAATTTCAAAATGTAGTTAGTAAAAACTTTACAAGTTATTAAAGACTCTACTTTCTCATTACAAAGCAAACTTGCAAAATATTATATGTTGAAATACATAAGATATAGAATAATTGTCCTCTGCCATGGAGAAAATGTATACAGTAGGAAACTAATAAACACAGGATTTGGTTAAAAATTGATTTGAAATATGATTTGATGAAAGCATCAACTATTGGTGAGTGCTGAAGTGACCAAATATGTAACAGACTTATGATCTATTTTATTTTTACTGAGCTCTCAGTTCAGGAGAGAAAAGTTAAAACTAGAAAAAAAAAAAAAAACAAAAGATTAAATGTCCCTTAAAGACAATCAACAAAATCCTCTAAAGGAAGAAGAAAAGCCATTCTTCTTACTTCAAACTAATCATTGCAGAAAACAAAACTTCCTCTAATTTTCTTGTTCCTAAAAGAAAAGTTGTGAGACATAGACATTGAGATCAGTTACACCAGCAACTCCTGTCATGAAACTCCAAGCACATGATCATTGACTGAATTATAATCAAGTTATAAAACAATAATCCCACACTAAAGTGTGTCTATGTGTGTACACTGTAGTATTCCCCAGTGGCCAGGAGTTTTTTAGAAACAGTTTTTATGAGCTTCTAAATTCATGATTTGTGACCAAAAAGAATACTTAAGTAAAATAATTAAGTTCACTAGGAGGCATTTTAGAGGACTTTTAAGACCTAAGATTATGTATTTGGTATGTGTTTTAATACAGAAGTAATTGATTCTATATTGATAACTAGTAATAATAAAATAAGCATGGAAACATGAAAAATATAGATTCTGTTTTACCTCTGAACAGGCTGGGATTTAGCTCAGTGGGTAGAGCGCAGCGCTGCAGTCTCTGAGGTCCCAAGTTCAATTGCCAGCACCGCAAAAATGGGAGAAGGACCTGGCAATCCACTCCTAAGGCAATCCCGAAAACAGTCAGCCATTGAAAACCCTATGAGGGTCGCTATGAGTCGGATACCGACTGGACGGCATCTAACAACTTACCTCTGAACAGTCCTAGAAGTCTCTGCAAGGGTATTTTGTTTGAATCATGATCTCACATGTATAGTTGTATTTAAACGTAAACTATGATGTACATGAGTGATTATAAAACAGAGCCTCACCCTGTGTTGTGGTCACAACTCTACCTGGAAAAAGGAGAAAAACTTTCATGGCCAAATCTTGCCCATAGTTTCTGAAACATAGCTTATTCGCTACTGCCATCTGCTGGAGAAATTTGCCCATTTCCTCCCATTCTTTCGATTGTTTTATTTCATACTCTTAAACTTTCATACTGTTAGGTTTTTATAGGCTTTAGAAATGTTTACTACATATTTAAAATCACTAAGAAATTATTTCTCATAATAATATATGTGTGTGTTTGTGTGTGTATATATAGAGAGATAGATAGATATAGATAGATTCATTATAGTACAAAGAAAACACAAGTAAGGAAGTAATTTCTGCATTTTCACCCCCTCCCACAGAGATGACCTCTGGCATATAGCTTTCAAAACCATACGATCTTGTCATCTGGTCTTTAAGCTAAAACACACTGTCTAAATGTTATGGCACTTAATGTCTTTTAGTGGCTACATTATACTTATATTGATTGTATGATACATTGATATATTTTTGAACATTTTTTTTTCTTTTCTTTTTGGTACAACAATATCTTGTTTAAAAAACTGTAGATTCAGCTCTGATTTTATTATATGAAAAAACACCAGAAATAAAGTTCTCTAATCAGAAGATATCACAAAGGGAAGGAGTCTGATATAAACAACCACGTTTACCTCCACAAATCTGCACCAATCCATACTCCTACTACAAAAGACACATTCACTCCATACTTTCATCCAAACCTCTCTTTTTCTTTTCCTTTTTTTTTTTTTTTTTTTTTTTTTGTACTTGGAGTTGAACCCAGGGCCTCGTGCTTGTATGCTCTGCAAGTGCTGGAACACTGACCTGCACCCCCAGCCCATTTTTTTTTACTTTTTTTGAGACAGGGTCTTGCTAAGTTACGTAGACTGCCTCTAGTCTTGAACTTGTGGTCCTCCTGCCTCTGCCTCCTGGGCTGCTGGGATTACAGGCGTGCACCACTGTGCCGGGCTCAAACCTCTCTTTATAGACCTTAAAAACTCAATACTATCGTGAAGGGAAATGAGATGCTGTTATCATTTATATTTATATTTTATTAATAGTAAACTGCTTGTTTTCATTTGTCCACTGCCTCTTTCTATTTATTTCTGCCTTTCTAGAATATCTTTGTTTTTACTGTGCTTGTATCACAACAAAAGTGAGATTAAGACCTTTTGTGTATGTTCCAAATATTGTCACCTGTCATAAATAATTTCATTTTCACTGTGGTAATTTTTTCAACAGTAGAGATTTTTATTTTGATTTCTTTAAACAGCTCAGTCTTTTTCTTTACATTTTTGCTGGTGATTTTATGCCTGGAGAACCTTTGAATTAGTCATTATATTACATTTCTTTTTCCATGAAGCAGAATTTATCTAGATATCTTTCTTCTGAAAATTCATTAAATTACAGGGACCAGAAGGCAGTCATTCAAAAAGAACAAGAAAATACTGCCTGGCTTAAAGTCAAGAAAGGTGTGAATCAGGACTGTATCCTTTCACCATACATCTTCAATCTTAATGCTGAGCAAATATTCTGAGAAGCTGGACTTTATGAAGAACAATGCAGCAACACGATTAGAGGAAGATCAAAGAACACAGCCTTCACTTTGGATTGTGAACATCACAAACAACAAAAATCAACATCAACAAAACAAAAATCCTTATAAGTTGGTCAGTAAGCAACATCATGATAAACAGAGAAGAGATTGAGGTTGCACAAGGTTTTGCTTTACTTGTTTCTACAATCAACACCCATGGAAGCATCAGTCAAGAAATCAAAAGACACATTGCACTGGGAAAAGCTGTTGCATAAAACCTCTTGAAAGTGTTGAAAAGATGTCACACTGAACACAAAGGTGTGCCTGACTGATGTCATGGTACTTTCAGTTGCATCATATGTTTGTGAAAGCTGGATAATGAATAAGGGAGCAGGAGACAAATATTGAATATACCATGGACTGCCAAAAGAACCAACAGATCTATCCTAGAAGGGCAACCAGAGGGCCCCTTGGAAGCAAAGAGGGCTAGACTGCATCCTATATATTTTGTCTGGATGGACCAATCCCTGGAAAAGGACATTATGTTGGGGAGAATGGTAGGTCAAGACAAAAAAGGGAAGACACTCAACTAGGTGGATTGACACAGTGGTTGCAACATTGTTAGTGTTTTTGTTGTTAGGTGCCTTGAGTTGTTTCTGACTCATAGTGACCCTCATAGGGTTTTCAGCTGATTGTTTCAGGATTGCCTTGGGAGTGGGCTGCCACATCCTTCTCCCATTTTTGAGGTGCTGGGAATTGAACCTGGGACCTCAGAGACTGCAGAGCAGTGCTCTACCAATGGAGCTAAATCCCAGCCCCAGCTACAACAATAGGCTTTAGGATAAAAAGATCATACTCTTGGCACAGTGTCAGGGAGTGTTTTGTTCTCCTGGACATAGGTTCACTATGAGTTGGACCTGACTCAGTGGCACCTAACACCACCACCACCACCTGGACCAAGGCAAAGGGTTGATCTACAATCCATTATCATATCACTATACTTGCCTTTTATGTACCTGCAGGAATTTATGCCACTGATGTGCAAAATATGTTGAGACATTATAAGGGATTTTTTATTCCATCTACTATTTGGCTGGCCAATGTCTGTTGCATAGCATGTCCATACTCATGCTTGCAAACGCCGTTCAATTATCAATGTAAAATAAAAATCTCATTTTATATCAAATAAAAATTTATCAAAAAATTGAACCACAAACAAATGCAGGGTCCCATTATTCCAAGGTTCATAAAATGAGAATGCACACTTATGTAGAGGAAGGACTGGCCAGTGGCCAATTAGTTCATGTCAGAATTTGCTTTAACCCAGACCATGTACTATGCAGTATTCATATATTTATAAGGCGATGAGGAGGAAAGCATGGAGAACAGGCCTGGTTGTCACAAAGTGATGTTTTCCCAACCCTGATCCACAGAAAGTGGCCTAATTTACTTCTTCCTGAGTCTCTGTTTCTTCTGATCTAAAATGACGTAATTAAAGTTGATGATTTCAAAGGTGTTTACACTCTCTAAATTTCCATGAATTTATATTTTGCAGACTCATTTGAAGAAAACTTCATCCAGTTCAATACCAGTCATCAGTAATCAATTATCAAGCCAGGTGAGATGGCTCACCCCTATCATGCGAGTGACTTGAGAGGGAGAAGCCAGGAAGATTGAGAGTTTGAGGCCAGAGGCAGCCTGCATAACTTAGATCCTGCCCCAAAATAAATTAAAAAATGGGCTGGAGGTGCAGCCCAGTGGTAGAGCACTTGGAAAGTATGTGCATAGCCCTGAGTTCAACCTCCCAAGTACGTCAAAACAATAAAATAATCAATTATCACTGTGACAATACATATGATCAGTCAAGTGCCCTCAGACTCCACACAGCACATCATTTTAAGAAAACAGAATTTAAACTGGGAAATTTTACACTGCCCAGTGATTTAGTGAATAAATTATACTACATTTAGGCTACAACACAGTGGTAGTAACTCACATCACAAAGGCATCATAAATGCATCAAACTCAAATATACGTCACCTCTGATCACATTTACACCTCCATAGACACATACAATCTTAAATATGTTGAGACTTTTATTATAAATTCTACCACAGCAAATAACTGGGATAGTCAAGGAAATATACACTCTGCCACTCAGGTACCTTAACATGTACATCACAAACACAGAACTTTCTTTGCTTGTATATTTTTGACATTTCCTTTTTTTTACTTCTTCAATAATGCTTTTACAAATTTTATGATTTTTCTCTTTCACATAACCATTGATGAAAGTTGAAATTTTACTTCAAATGCCCAAACCAAGGCAGGATTTGCCAAAAGAACCTATCATCTTAGACTATAAAATTTCATTCAAGGGAGATAAATGACAGTTTTCTTATTAAGCATCACTAATTAATAGTAAGCACAGTCCTTCAAAGACAAATACAGCAGGGTTTCTGTGGCTCAGATAAAATTGTTCTTCTGAGGTTGAGATTCAGCACAGAAGAAAATGCAAAAAGTTCATAATTTTTATGATTAAAAGCCACATAAATAGCCATATAAAACACAAGCATACCATAACTGCAACAAATTCTGTGCCCTGCCATTGTACAAGTAACAGTAACTTAGCCTTGCAAATGAGAAAACAAAAACTTTCAAACCCAAGAAAAATATTCTGAAACCTAAGGAAATGTTTTCTGATTTTTTTAAAAGTTTACATTTTAAATAAAAGAAGTACATTATTTTTCTAAAATGTGATGGAAATCAGAGGTTTTCTCTGATTTCAAGTTCTAAGATGTCAGCCTGCCAAACAAAAACATGTGCATGAAAATGTATTCTTGAAATATATAATGACAACATAGAGGAGCGTAAGGGGTAACCTATATGAATAATGCTTATCAAATTGCATATATGAAAATTGTCACAACGAAAAGCATGTCAAAATGAATCACATTATGATGTACATTAAAAATTTCTAATAAAAAAAAAAAAGAAATATATAATGACATATTTTGAATCTGAAAAAAATTATAGGTGAAGCCAAAGACCTTAAGAGTGTAACCATAACACCAAAACACATTATCTCTATTTATATAAATGCATTGGAACGATCGAATGGAAATTAAGCTATGTCAAGGGAAATGTAGATTTTACTATCAATAAGGGGAACACATGCCTCCTTTGTACAGCATTTTCATTGATCATCTCATCCTCAGGTCTTACATGGTTTCTTTCTACTCGTCACCAGGATACATTTAATCACACTATCTTCCATTCAGCCTGCAGCCATAGCACTGTGGTGTCTGATCCCGTCAGATCTCGGAAGCTGAGCAGGTTTGGGACTGGTTAGAACTTGGATGGGAGACCGCATGGGAACATGAGGTGCTATAGGCTTGGGAGACAGACCTCCAACCCACTCCCAAAAAAATCAATCCACCATTGAAAACCCTACGAACAGCAGAAAAGCACTGAGAACAGTGTTTCACCTGTTGTAGGTAGGGTCGTTATGAGTTGGATACCATCTCTACAGCAGCTAACAACAACATCTTCCATTCAGTGTTGAGATGACATTAACATCTCCAAACCCTGTATCATCTTTTTGCACTCAAATGGTCTTCTAAACTGTATTAACTGATGTAAAAGAAAGAAGAAAAATCATTCTTCATCTATGAAGATAGACTGCTCAGTGCCTTTACCCACACTGATCTCTCCCAGACAAGAAGGAGCTTAAATTTTATGTAGAGCAGTGAAGATGGGTTGGTTTGTTCTATCTAAACTAATAGTTTTCAACTCTTGCTGTATATCAAAATCAGCTGGGAAGTCAAAATAAATCCACAGATGTTAAAACCCCATCATCTGAGAGTTTTTTGTAACAGCTTTACTAAGATGTGACACATACCATATAATTCACCAACTTAGTGTCCAATTCTATACATTTTTGTATATTTAAGTCTGTGCAATCATCACCACAATCACTTTTAGAACATTTTCACACACACCCCAAGATTCCCCATAATGATCGTCCCCAACCTTCTCTTCCCTCAGGCCCACATAGCCACTAAGCTACTTTTGGCTTTTGGTTTCTGCCAATTTGTGTATTCTGGACATCATATGAGTGAAATTTTGCAAAAAATCCATTTTGGTGGGCCTCCTTTTACTTAGCACAAGTTTCACCCATGGTCTAAAGGTAATCAGCATTCCATTCCTTTTTATTGCCAAATAATATTCCAATGCATGAAAATACTACATCTTATTTATTCTTCACTTGATAGACATTTGGATTGTATCTAATTTTGACTATAATATGACTATTATAATGTTCATGTAGAAGTTTTTGTATGGATATATATTTTCATTCCTCTTGAATATATATCCAGGATTTAAATCTCTGGGTCATGTACTAATTCCACATTTAATGCTGGAACTGGGAAGTTTATATTAATCAAGTGGAAGTAAATAGAAAAGAGAAAAGCCAGTGACATTTTATATATGTGTGTGTGTGTGTACATATATGTATATATGTATGTATACATACATATATATGTATATGTATGTATTTTCATATTTTTTTATCATTCTATACTCCCCAATCTTTATCTTCAGAGCCCAAACATTCTCAAATGGCTAAATATCACCCACACCATGAAAAGGTTATTGATGTCACCCTGTATGTATAAAAATTAGTTCTTCCCAAACTTCCACTCCAGTTTGGAAAAAAAATCAACTCCAATTGCAACACCTTTTCCTCCAATGAGCTTGATCTCTGCAATTAGAGTCAAATGTTCTCATCTATGACCACAAGGGGGCACCCTATACTAAGGTCTCTAGAATTTTTGTGTGTGTGCCATTTATTTCTCACAACTCTATGAATGTATTATTATCCTAATTATATAGAGGAGAAATTGCGTCTCTAAATGTTTAATTTGCATGCAGTCCTAGCACACAGTGTATTCAAGAAGTGTTTCCAAAAGTATTTGAGTACCAGTTTGCTGATCTTCTCACTAATTTTCTTGCCTTCTATAACACTTTACACACAGCTAAAACCATCTTGGGCAGGATATGCAAGTTAAAATCTAGAAAAAGAAAAATATCTGCATTTTCACTCTACTATTAATTGTTCATTTTTTCACTGATGTATTTTAATGTTAGACATTAATTCTCTGGTATGCAATGTGCTAATCACTGGGCATAAAACTGCATGCCTGCCCTCCTAAAGTTAATAATCTGGTGGAGAGAGAAAATATTAATACAATAATCTCAATTATGAAAGTATATTTATAAACTCTGATAAGAAAAGATCCACAGTGACAAATAGAGTAAGCAGGATTTCTAATTTATTTTCTCTTTGGAGCTGTCCATCCTCCACTCTCTGATGTGCTTGTAAGGAGATGACAATCACAGAATCCCAAATCTAGCCAAAGGGCTGGAATCCTGTCTCAGCCTGGTTCTCATAGTATACCACCTATTTGGCCATGGTCAAAAGACAAAACAAGGATGAGCATAATTGCTGAGCCAGAAAGATCATCTAGCTGTGGTCTATTAACCAGGGAAAGCTATGTTGTGGTGACAACCAACCATGTAATATCAGAAGCTTAAAATAACAAAATATAGCTTTCCTTCAGATGACACTTCCATCATGAGGCAACACAGTGCTCAACAAGGTCACTCAGGTACCCTGATGGCAGAGCTCCCACCTGACCCAAGCTTCCCTGATCTCTGCCTGGCCAGGGAAGTGAAGAGCATGAGGGGCCATAACTCATTCTTAAATCTGCTTCCCTGAGTAAGACATGCTTAATGGCTTTGGCCAAATCATATGGCTGGATTCAAAAGGGAGGATATACGAATTCCTCCTCTAGGGAGAGGCACCAAATTTTTCTGGGGCTCCATTTTCTTTTCAGCTTGCTAAATTAAAATGGTATAAGTCTAGAAATGCCTGTCACCACATTCTTCCCCCACTTGCCTCATGGAGGGACCAATCTGCAGAAGGAGAAAATGAGGTCAAACCAATTGAGCAAAGCTGAGAGGTTGAGTTCAGGGGAGCCAGGGCAACCCCTGAGGCTGGGTGAACCCATGGAATTTCTTGTTGTAAGAGATAATAATGTAGCCAGACACTGTGGGACACGCCTATCATCTCAGCAACTCAGGAAGCTGAGGTAGGAAGGTCACGAGTTTGAGGCCAGAGGTAGCCTGTGCAATGTAGTGAGACCCTGCCTCATAATGAAAAATCAAAAAGGGGGCTGTGGTGTAGCTCAGAGGTAGAAGTCTTGCCTAGCATGGGCCAAGCCCTGGGTTCAACCCCCATAGTGCAATAATAAAAAATAATAATGTCTTTATTACTAGTAGTATTCAAACCAGTTGGTATTCTATGACTTGTAACCAATAGTGTCCTAACTAAACTTATTTGGAAGCTCAGTATGTGACATGTTGTGAGGTGAGATACCAAAACTGATAGAACACAATCAAAGGATTCTGTGAGTCTCAACCTTACATCATTTCTAATTTTCAGATCTGAGAAAAAGGATTATGACATCTTCCCCAGAAGTTCAGATGTAGATAAAAAGTGTTCATGCATTGAGCAATCCAAGTCACCATCTGCTACCCAACCTGTGTTCATTCAAACCTAAGTCCCTGTTGCTTCCTTCTTTCTCTTACTCCTTCCCTCCTGCTCTCCTCAGGGCTAAACGTCACACCATATTCCATCTTCATGTTGCTGTCAACCAACAATGTTCACAAGGTTTAATAAGCACCATGGAATCAATGAAGGATGAGGCTTGATCAGGAGAGACAGTGGGCTGAAAGCAGAAAAGTCTAAGCATAAGAAAAATCCAGGGGAACTGAAGCCTTGCTTTGACACCTGAGTTCGAAGCCATAGTAGTTAGGGATC
The DNA here is from genome assembly GCA_007922755.1 of Pedetes capensis. NCBI lineage: Eukaryota > Metazoa > Chordata > Mammalia > Rodentia > Pedetidae > Pedetes > Pedetes capensis. The sequence continues at coordinate 29,644 of VMDO01017112.1, read as the reverse complement.
ATGACATGCAAAGTCCTTTTCAGCATTTACTGAATTGGGAATAAGATAATCCTACCCTGTGTTTCAGTTACACACCAACTCTCTCAACAGACACTGAGTAACCATATGTCTCCACACACTCCTCTATTTGTCCAAGGGAATGACATTGCTCAGGCCCAAAGCACAATGGACCATACATTTGGGGAATCTAGTAATAACTTCAGCTCATCATGGTCTCTTGCGTTCTTTCTTTTTTAACTTTACAAATTAACTGTCACATACACTACCCTGTTCAGAGCGGAAGTTGCACCAACTGCTATCAGACCCAGTCTTAAATCATCCCAGAGGATTCAAATCCAGCCAAAAGTGACCAGAAGCAACAAAACCTTTGGTCAGCATTAGATAGAGAAATAAAGAAGACTAAAAATGTGGTAATTTCTTCTATAAAAGCTTGTAAATTTGAACGTCTACATTGATTTTAAGGAATCTCATCTATTAATAAAATTATTCTTGCCAGGCATGGTGGCGCACACCTGTAATCCCAGCGACTCGGGAGGCAGTGGCAGGAGGATCACAAGTTCGAAACCAGAGGCAGTCTGCATAATTTAGCAAGACCCTGTTTCAAAAAACTGAAAAAATGGACTGGGAGTGCAGCTCAGTGGTATAGTACTTGCAAAGCATGTAAGCGCAAGACCCTGGGCTCAACCACTGGTAGCACGAAAAAAAAAAAAATTTCTCCATTTATTTCAAGAAGGCCAAATTAGTTGTTTAGCTTTTCCCTGGACCCCAGCATTAAACACAGAAGGGGACTGTATTTTATATATTTATTTATTTATATAGTTGTTTGTTGATTTATTTGGTAATTAGGAAAAGTTATGAATCTGTTTATTCTATAATGTTTATTTTTATGAATATTACATTGGTTTGCACATTGCATAGGATTAAATAATTGCAGTAAGAAGTCATTATGTTTTTGTAGCATTTCACAAACTTACAAAGCATTTGGGAGCAAGTTTTTGATTTCTTATAATAGCTTCCAAAGGGGATAGAATAAATAGGGCTACTCATTTACCAACACAAAAAATAAGATATGGGTTTGTCAAGTGGGATGTTTGGTAGCTTCTCCAAAAATGACTCTGCTGAACATGGAACCCAAGTGTCTGACTTGTTCATCAACATTGATGTCAAGACAGACTGGGATTGAATCCCAGTCCCACTACTCATCAGTGACGTGGTGTGAGCTATTTTATGGTCCTGGGCTCAGAGTTCCTGATTGGTAAAATTGGGATAATCACAGCATGCCTCTGCAAGCATTCAAGAGCAACTTACAATGGCATCTGGAGCACAGTACCCTCTTGTCACACCTGTCAGTACTGTCCTCACTGCACCACTGTACTCAGGAGCAAGGCCATTTACTTTTCAAGTATTTTGTGGCTACAAGAGATAACACCATCATCTGAGAGGCTGAAGCAGAAGGATCAAAGTTTAAGGCCAACCCAGGCTGCAGAGTAAGTTTCCGTGTTCCAGGCCAGCCTGTACTACAAAGCAAGACCCCATGACAAAATAAATAATTTTAATAGAAGAAAGACGGAAGGAAGGAAGGAAGGAAGGAAGGAAGGAAGGAAGGAAGGAAGGAAGGACAGATGGAAGGAAGGAAGGAAGGAAGAAAGGAAGGGGAAGGGGAGGGGAAGGGGGAGAGAGAGAGAGAGAGAGAGAGAGAGAGAGAGGAAAGGAAGAAGGAAGGAAGGAAGGAAAGAGAGAGAGAGAGACAGAGAGAGAGAGAGAACTGATGGAAAGAAGGATAAAGCAAGCAAGCTGGTTTGAATACTATCCCTGATATTTTTATTATGTAAATTTGGGCATAAGTGATAAGAATCATCATTGTATACGGATAGGATACTATTTCCAGTAAATAAGGTAATGCCATATACCATATATGGGAGAAGGATGTGGCAATCCACTCCCAAAACAGCCATTGAAAACCCTATGAGGGTCACTATGAGTCAGACACGACTCCATGGCACCTAACAACAACAAGAACAACAACAATATACAATGTAATATAAGCACATCACAACAGGACGTTACCACCAGACACACATAACCAACGTTTCTGTAGCTGGAATTCACCTGCTATGACAGCGTCCCTGTCTCATGTGGTTTCAGCCTTCCACAACTTCTTGGAAATCCCAATGCTGTTTGACAGGGCGAATTCTCCTAAGCAATCTCATGGCTTCTGCCTCAGTGTTTCTTGTTCCTCGGTGGCAGCCCTTTGGGGTAAGGGAGAGCTCAGAGATATGCTCCTTACGGGAAGGGAATGGGATGGGGGAAGAAATTGATCACTGGGCACTCAGAGTGGGACAAATCATGCATGTTCACAAAACTCTAAAGGAGGAAGCCTCTTGTGATCACTAATAATGTAAATATGAATATAACTACTAATGCTACTGCTAATACTATATATGACATTAAGAACACTTCTCCAAAGCCTCCCAAGGTCTATTGTAAGGACATAAGAACTTTATGTTTATCGTTTCTATGAAACGAGGTGTGGGGAGGTTAAACAGCTTCTAACAGCTAAAGAGTAACGGGGTTAGAATGTGACCCTGGAAAACCTGAGCCAAACACTTGCAAACCCGACTACTAACTTCCTCTTCCATGGGATGGCTAAGGTTTGGATGCTCCCATTGTTTATGAAAACTGTATCTTTATGCCAGAACTGGGAGTCTTCAGTGTCTTGGATATCAAGATGCTCTGCTTTGATGAGACAATTTATTCGTAGATGTCAGAAGCACAAGCCACTGGATCCTGTATCTTCCTTGTCTGATAGTCCAAATTGTTTACAACAGAAAAGCAAGTCAAAGCAATCTAAGGCAGGACTTTCATCATTTATAGCATCCATCTCCCTCAGAATCTGTAAATAACCAGAGGTAAACCTGAGAAGCCCTAGGAAACGCTGAAAGATATGTCTTTTCAAGTGACAGAGAAAGGATGAGTAATGACATGATGTCCGTGGGGAACAATATCACAGCCATGGAGCACAACATGCAGACTGTCAGGAAGATGCAATGCTGCTGCTGACAGTCCCCTGAGCTGGGTGACAAACTTCTACATGACTCTCTAACCTACTCATTTTTATACTTAATTTTAGGGCAAATGAACTGCTACAAAAGATTGGGAGGATTTCACCCATCCACTCTGCCATGGGAAACTTCCTTAAGGTGATCTGTCTCTTGCTCCAGGTGGGACAGAAAATGATCAAAGAGGTGGTGGTGGGGAGGAATCCATGGGTTTAAATATAGGCTGCTTGATAGATTTCTCCAAAGAAAATTAAAAGTAATTCTCAGAAATCAACCATGTTGTTAGCTGCCGTCGAGTAGGGATGTGACTCATAGAGACCCTATGTAAAACAAGTGAAACACTATTGTTACTGCTTCTCTACTATTCATAGGGTTTTCAATGCAGATTGTTTTGGGAGAGTGGGTGCTGGGTCCTTCTCCCAAACCTACAGCACCTGGTATTCCCAGGCAGTCTCCCATCCAAGTATTAACCAGGCCCAATCCTGCTTAGCTTCTAAGAACTGATGGGATGGGACACCACTGTGGAATGGCTGCAGGCAAATCAACAATAGGTCTTGCCAATTTTCCTCAACCAGGAGACAGTTATTCTAATGCAAGTAACTTCAAACTGAACCGGACATTTCAAAATCTGGGACCTAAAGGAAAAAAAAAAAAAACATTTTTTTTCAGATGAATTTAACAATGCTATTAGGGATGATTTAGCAAATGATATTTTTAAAAATGAGTTGAAAATTTATGAAAATGAAGAGTTAAAAACTGAGCATGTTTTCTCTCCTATGTGGATGCTAGATTTTAATAAATATTAAATATCTTAATATTTATAATATATCAAGAAAGTGGAAGTGGGGAGAGAAAGGGGAATACAAAGAGGGGAGAAGGGGCAATAAGAAAGTGATGGGGAGGAAAGAAATATAGAGATCACATTTTCTCTCATAGGCACAAGCAGAAGGAGCATCATTTGGAGAGGAAAGGGGATTAGTAAGAGGGAGGATGGGGGCATGACAGGGTAATGGGGGTAAACATGAATAAAATGTAATGATATACATGTGTGGAAATGCCATAACGAAACCCATTAATTTGTACACCAACTAAAACTTTACTAAAAAAAATCTGGAAAAAAACCTCAGGGATTAAAGACTTCTTGAAGGACCCATTAATATTTAGCTAAATGACAAAGTAGATGGTGAACAAGTTTCAGCACATCAATCAAAGATTCCTCATTAATGAGCTAATTAATTACTCTAACTTCTGAACCACAGATTGTGAAGAATCTGTATGAAGTCTCCTCAGCCTCTGACTGTATGAAACTGTAGCATGTATTGCAAGATGGAACAAGGTGTATGCATTCAACATTTATTCTGCCACTAAACATCTCTGATCCAAAGAGGATGGACAAATGCAGCCTCTGGAATTCACAGCTGGTCTGCAGAAAAATCCCTACCAACACTGCTGTTTTAGTTCTTCCATGTGCATTAATAAAGAATAAGTGTGTGTGTGGGGGGGGGGATGTCACTTTCACTGGGCACCTCCCAGGTCCTATATAATCAATCCCCTGCCATAGTCTCAACAACCTAGTAAAGTGGACTTGGCCATGACATTGTCATTGCAAAAGTAGTCCAGCTGAGGTTTATGGGAGCCACGTGCCTTGCCTCCACCCACACAGTGAGCGCCATAGGTATTATAGCCCAGACACACCTTGGTCAAAATTTCCCTATCCCCTCAGAGTGTCAGGCCACCCCCAGAGGGAATCTCACACTATGCCAGCCCAGAGTAGACTGACTGATTGTGCTGGGAAGAATAAGGGACGGCTCCATAGAGAAAGGGACACAGAGTGGGGCATGGTGGTGATCCCCTGTGACCCCAGCACTCAGGAGGCCAAAGTAGGAAGATTGCAAGTTTGAGACCAGCCCGGGCTACATGGTGACCCATTTCTTAAAAAACAGGTTCAGTACTAGAGTGCTCACCTAGCATTCACGGGACCCTGGGTTCCATAATCTCTAGCAATAACAAAATATAAATCAATCAATCAATCAAAAAAGTGATCGAGGAAGAAATAATAAACTCATGAAAAGCAGCCCTTCCAGTTACAGATTTTAGTAAATCCATCTTGTATATAAAATTTCACACAGTTTACTAATAATTTTACCTTCTAAACTCAGTTTTAAGAGTAAATTACAGTCACAATATTTTATCTCAGCTGACAATTTACCTCCGGAAATAACTGAAGAGAGTTAATCCTAGTTAGACAATGCAAACCTTGGTCTTTGCTCATCTCCCAAGAAATCACCAGGAGATGGCGGTAGATACACACTTATCCTAAGGCCCCTAGGTGAAATCGCCACCATTTCGGCCATTTATTTCACAAAATGTGCTTTAAAAATCTAAATTTCCATATCACTATTAGGAATCCTGAGTCATAGATGGAGGGATGGTTTAGACTATGCAATGTCTTTCCTGTATATGTATGATGAACTACATTGCCTTTCAATAAGTAGTTTGCATCTTCACTTCTTAAAGTTTGGTATACTCAGTTTCCTTTGAAAAAAGAATCAAAAAATGATTTCCTAAAAATAAGATTAAAAATATTTAATTCCTCTCTGTGTAAGTCACTGCCTTTATTCTAAAAATAAGGTGTTATATCTGTGCATACTTTAAAAAAAACTCAAAAGCAAGTGCTCACCAGTTTTGGTGACAAATTCAATTGTTATGTCAAGTACAGTTTTATGTCATTTTCCCATTAACATTACACTGGCATAACATGCAAATTCCAAAAATTATAGATATTAAGAAGTCAAAATTTCTGTTTGAATGACTACTATGTAATGGTTGACAGAATAAAATACAAATTATATATAAATAAAGTTTATAATTTGGCTGAAAAAAAGAATAAAAATAAATAGAAAAAATCAAAGGGGAGGCAGAATCACTTTATGGGAGCTTTATACGTTATTTCTTCTAATTAAGTGTGATTTCTAAGGCATTCTACCCAATTGTTGGCTTCTCAATAATTACTTATGAAAATGAACACTGGGGTTAGTATGTGTTCATTTTGAAGAAAATTAATTTGAAGGGAAACCCAGAACTGAAATTTGATTTCTTCACACTTTTGGTTTCAGTATCTATCTGACACTAGGAAAAGCATGGAAATGTTATTTTGGTAATGAAAGCGCCATGAAAAGCGGCCCCAGCATGTCATTTAACGGAAAGGACTCCAGGCAAAGCCATTATGTGAATGGACAAGTGAAAGGAGCCTGGGAAGAAACCACATAGAGCCCGTATTAAATTTAAGCCAAGGGAAGAGAGGATGAGAAGCTGGAATAAAAAATGAAAATGGTCCCAGCTGAGCACTGTGCTGATTTTCATAGGAAATAACATCAGGCCATCAAATAACTATTTCCTGATAAGTGTGTGCAATCCTTAGAACATTTTCAAAATGACTTGTGGATTATAAACGTATTTATCAATGCTAAAATATTTATAAGGAACCACTTAAAATATAAGCTGCTCTATACACACTAAGCCTCTTTTAGAGCATTTATGGAGTACACTCAAATTTCATATACACAAGAAAAAGAAATATGGAAGGTTTTAGGTGTGGAATTTACCTTCCCAAATCTTAAATTGTGATATTTTATGTTCTGATACTCAATTTGAAATTTTAAAAAATCAGATTCCCAGGACAAGTTATTATATTTCCATTTGACTATGAAACAGAAAACATATTAAGAAAAATATACTTTGCCACAAGAGGGTAGGATACTCAACCTTAAAACTTCCACAGTTCACTGATAAAACACTTTTGCTATGCCAAGGATGTTTTAGCACAATCCAGTTTAATCACTGCATAATAATCTTGAAAAGTATCCCAACCATATCTTCAAAGGGTAGGATAATTTCTTTGCAGGGTGTTATCACTTATATGTTAATGTCAAGAGAAAAGGATGTCATTCTGCAACGATACAACCTTTATAGTTTATAACTTAAATTCCTAGCTCTTGCACTAAATCAACTTTCCTAGCTCTTGCACTAAATCAACTGAAATGTATGCTTGCATGTTCCCCAAAATCTCTATTTTGGAATGCATTCTTTTATGAGGACTTCTGTTTCATTTGCTGTCTTAGTTCACACTGCTAAATTCACAATAACTATTTTGTGTTATTTCCTATGAAAATCAGCACAGTGCTCAGCTGGGATCATTTTCATTTTCTCACCCTTTCTTCCCCTGGCTTAAATTTAATAGAGGCTATATGTGTAGACTTGGTACCTTATAAATAATACACATTTATTTCTCACAGTTGTGAAGACTGGGAATCTGCCATCAGGGTCCTGACATTTTTGAGCTCTGGTGAGGGCCCTGTTCAAGACTTCAGACTGATAGTTTCCCATGGTGCCCTCAAGTGGTAAAAGGGTAGGGAGCTCTGTGAGAAGGGCACCAATTGTACTCATGAGGGCTCCAGACTGGTGACCTGAGCACCTTGGAAAGGCCCCATCTCCCAATAACATCACATTGTGGGTGGGAACTTCAATATATGAATTTGAGGAAGAGGACACAAGTGTTCAATGTATAGCACTTGTTGTTGTTGTTGTTAGGTGCTGTCAAGTCGGTATCCGACTCATAGCAACCCTCATAGGGTTTTCAATGGCGGACTGTTTCGGGATTGCCTTGGGAGTGGATTGCCAGGCCCTTCTCCCATTTTTGCAGTGCTGGGAATTGAACTCGGGACCTCAGCGACTGCAGAGCAGCACTCTACCCACTGAGCTAAATCCCAGCCTGTAGCACTTGGTTTACAGAAAAATAAAGCAGATGGGAGGAGGAGGAGCCAGAGAAGGAGGAGGAGCCAGAGGAGGAGGAGGAGAAGGGGGAAGAGGTGGAAGAGGAAGAAGAGGAAGAGGAAGAGGATGAGGAGGGGGGAGGAGGAAGTGGAGGAGGAGGGGAAGGAAGAGGATGAGAGGGGAAGAGGAGGAAAAGGAAGAGGAGGAGGAAGAGGAAGAAGAGGAGGAGAGGAGGAGGAAGATGACAATGACAATGACGGAGATGATAACAGTGGCAGCAGCAGCAAAAGAATGGGAAGGGTTATAAATACTTATTTTAATAATTTCAGTTTATTCTAGAGAACAAAGACAAGAATAAAATTTATCTGGGTAAAGGGGATGTCCCCAGAGGGATGTTGATATTCCCTCTGGTGAAAGGGATGCCCGTGTCCCTACTCAGCCTGGTTAGAGGAAGCCTAACTCTCTGTGCTACTTGCAGGACTTTACTACTTACAGGACTTTACTTTCCTCATCGTAGAAAGCAAATAATAATAATTACCTCATAGGCGCTCATTAGCCCTGTACACTTTCTATTTTCTTATGGTACTCAATACTTTCTGATTTGGAGGGAGAGTAGCTTCTTTCTTTGCTTATTTACTGATTTTGTTTTTCTCAATAAACCATAAATTCCACAAGCACAAAGACCTTGTCTGTCTTATTTTCTACTTTATTCCCAGTGTTAGGAATGCAGTAGGTCCTCCATCACTGCTAAATGGTGGAAACACTGAGGTGCTGTGAGCATATACCAAGATACTAACTCAGAGATTAGCATACGGTAAGCCTTAAAAATTTCCATAATACTGCCAGGTACCAGGGTACATATCCATAATCCTAGCTTCTAGCATTCAGAAGGCTCAGGAAGGAAGATGGCAGGTTAGAGGCCAAAGGCAGTCTGTACAGCTGAGAGAGACCCTCTGTCAAAGTACAAAGTAAAAAGCGGCTAGGGGAGCAGTTCAATGGTAGAGCACTTGCCTAACATGTGTGAAGCCCTGGGTTCAACCCCTGGTACTGAAAATAATTTTTTCCCCATAATACTTTTATTTTCTTTTTCAGTACTGAGGAATTGAACCCAGGGTGCTCCACCATTGAACTGTCTCCACGCCCCCTCTTATACATTGTTTATTTTGAGACAAGGTCTAGCTAAATTGTGCCTGCGGCATCTGGTCTTGAACTGGCAATCTTTGTATCCCAGCCTGCAGAGTTGCTGGGATTATAGGCATGCTCCAGCACGGTATAGATTCCTAAAGATGTGCTAGTGACAAAAGCTGGCTTCGTAAGTAAATGAATTGAGTTGAATTTATTGAATTAGAGAAAACTTTTAGGTACATCATAGTACAGATGATGTGTGTAAATGCCCATGCTTGTGAAGGTGGTCATGAAGGATCTGATTTGTAAAACTCAATGCGTGGGGGCTAGGTAAGGGGGGGGGTGCCATCAAGAGTGACTAGAGAGGCCCAGAGAAGTCATGAAGGTCTCGACTTTAGACCTGGGCCTTTGAGGGAAGGCAGAGAACAGCAGAGGAAAGAGAAGGACTATCTCCCTGCAGCCGCCCAGTCGTGGAGACCAGGGCTGCAGACCTAGAGCCGTGCCTACAGGTTAATCACCACTCAGTGACCATGGAGGAGAATCCCAACTGTGGAAAGTCATGACTTATCAAATCATCTACCACATTTCATCTTGGAACAAGAAACACCTATCCTTTTTGACTTCTTCCTAACTACCAAACCTAGAAAACTGGACACAACAGTCAAGGGCATTATTCTAAATGTTAAAGAGTATGTGACAAAAATTTGGAAAGAGTCCTTTAGCTCAGGGTCAACAGAGGAGAAATGGAAAGCTACTACCTTCAGTGTGTGGGGGCAGAAATTTTCCATTCTTCAGAACCAAATGAGAGTGAGGCTGGCGAATGATAATGTGCAATCCTATTTCTGTTGCATGTTTTAAAATAATAAAGCATAAAATGGGTTCGTGGAAAAAATTCTACACCAAATATAAGTGGAAATTATAAAATCAGTATATGATGAAACAATAATATCCGTTCCTCTGCAGAAGATATTATGGAATTTATCTATCATTAAAAAGTAGTCAATAATACAAAAACAAAAAACAAAATTAAAATGTACACCTTATAACTCAAGAGGCAGAAGTTATAAAACAATAAATATTACCTGAATTCTTTCCTAATGTAGAAATATTTAATTCCAAAGCCAGGTGTGGTGGCACACACCTGTAATCCCAGAGGATCGGGAGGTGGAGGCAAGAGGATCACAAGTTCGAGACCAGAGGCAGTCTGCATAACTTAGCAAGATCCTATCTCAAAAAGTTAAAAAAAATGGGCTGGGGGTGCAGCTCAGTGGTCCAGCACTTGCAGAGCATGCAAGCGGGAGGTCCTGGGTTCAAGCTCCAGTGCTACAAAAAGAAAAAAATTAATTCCATCTAATCACCCCAAATCTCCCTGTAAATATTGTTGGGACAGGGAGTGTAGCTCAGTATAGAATACCTAGTTATCATGCTCAGGGCTTGGGCTCATCTTCAGTACCAGAAAAAGGAATAAAAAATGTCTTCCAGATTTGAGCCCAATCTCCACTTGAAGAAAAAGCATGAAAATATAGCACAGGAGAAGATGGTACTTATTGGGTCACTTCAGGTTGTACTTATCTATATGCTACATCAGTAGCTGCATGCTCATAAACTACTTCACTGAATGGTTCACTTTTCAGTCAAATACTTTGTGTCATGAAAACATACACTTGGTAGACAGAGTAAACTTTTGGCAAGGTGTCTGAGTGATAGAAAATTACAGGCAATTCTCGGCTTACAGTGGTTTCAATTAGGATTTTTCATCTTCTCAATGACATGAAAACAGTATTCACTTGAGAGAAGCCACACTTTGAATTCTGGGTTTGGATCTTTACCTGGGGAGAGCCATATGCAATACAATCCTCTTAGGATGCTAAGCAATAGCAGCAAGTCACAGCTCCCAGCCAGCCCCAGATCATGACGGTAAATAACTGAGATTCTACATTTACGATGCTGCTAAACTAGGACATTCAGTAGGTCAGGGATTCAATGCATTTTCAACTTAAGATGTGCTTTTCTGGAGGTAACCTCACGGTAAATTAAGGAGCATCTGTAATCACAATCCACGGAATTTTGGCAATACAGAGTGCGGCCTTCTGGGAAGGAGTGTAACCTTAAACTCTGGATGAGGTTCACAGAATATGAGACTCTGGCATAAAAGCAATTGCAGAGACCTGAAGTTCCCTTTGTCTCTGAAGAAACCAGTTAATGATGAATGGTTTGGCAGGGACACTACTAGTTTTATATGATAAATACTCTTGATGGTTCCTCCAACATTTCTAATATCATGATGTATATGAGACCAATGGAGATGAAGACAGACACAGCACCATAATCTAAGCAGAATTTTTTGATTCAAGGATATAAAACTTATTACAGGAGAAGTATTTGTAGATTTTCCTCCACTCTTCTTGTTGTTGTTGTTAGGTGCCGTCGAGTCAGTATCAGACTCATAGCGACCCTCATAGGGTTTTCAATGGCTGACTGTTTCGGGATTGCCTTGGGAGTGGATTGCCAGGTTCTTCTCCCATTTTTGCGGTGCTGGGAATTGAACTCAGGTCCTCAGAGACTGCAGCGCAGTGCTCTACCCACTGAGCTAAATCCCAGCCCTCCTCCACTCTTAACCCATCAAAAATAACTTGTAGTTGCAATTGTCCTTTTCTTCTTTCTCTGAGATGCTGTAACTTAAATATATACAATATGAAAAAAATATATATGTAAATATATACATCCATATTATAAACACACGCCTTCTAGTTCCAGATTAAACACAGACTTATATGTACACACATAATTATATGTATCTACGCAGTTTCACGGGGCTGGGATTTAGCTCAGTTGGTAGAGTGCCACTCTGCAGTCTCTGAGGTCCCAGGTGCGTTTCCTAGCACCACAAAAATGGGAGAAGGAAGTGGCAATCCACTCCTGAGACAATCCCAAAACAATCAGCCATTGAAAACCTTATGAGGGTAGCTATGAGTCAGACAGGACTCCATGGCACCTAACAACAACAACATGCATTTACAATATGCATTTGCACATATATGTAGAATACACTGAAAATTAGAAATAAAATATCAACTGTCATTCTTGTAATATAGTATCTAAACAGCGAGAGGAAATAAAACTGCTTGAATGTCCTTACTGAATGTCCTTATGACCCAACATTTAGAATGCATAGGAGCCAGGTATACTGGCGCATGCCTCTAATACCAGCAACTCTGGAGGCTGAGGCAGGAAGATGACGATTTCAAGGCCAGAGGCAGCCCATGTAATTTAGTGAGAGTTTGCCTCACTGAGTAGGAGCTGCTCAATGGTGAAGCACCTACCTAACATGCATGATCCCCTAGTTTCAACTACCTAGTATCACACACACACAAAAAAATTTTTAAATAAAATGCATAGGATACAAAAGCAAGGCAGCAAAAGCTAAACTGCTTCAAAATAACCTATTTCTTTTTTCTATAGAAAGTCTATGTGACATTTCAGCTGACACTATTAACACTTTATTGAAACTGTTCCTATTGAGAAGGATAAATAGTATACAAACACGTAAAAGTATCCAGTTAGAATTCTAACATAAGAAAATTCTTTATATCAATGTGAGGTAACAGCTGACAAGTATCAATTTCTGTATGATTAAATTTTCACAAATCTTAGAAGGTAATCATCAGTACTCTAATAAGGTTAAAGACGACTAACAATATTTGACATAGTAATTTGGCCTGCCAATACTTTTCACTCATATGTAATAAAATTCTATTCCAATATTTGAATACATTATCCAACATTTTTAATTAGTTGACTGTGAGCTGACATTTTCCTAGATGAGAAATTGATTGTACATAGCAGTACATCTGGAAAAAAAAGGAGAAAAAAAGCATGCCTATGATTTCACTTTTTCATGCCAAAAATAGCCTATTTAGTGATGTACTTTTCATAATACTAGTAAGTGGTATTTACTTTACACAGTGGTAGTTACTGTGTTAAGTACTTCCCAGAATAATTTTCCTTGGCATTCACCACAGTCTAATAAAGAAGGCACCAATACTGTTCCTCTGTTACAGACAGACCGAGATTTAGAGAGGTGACATTACTTCTTCAAGGTCTTATTCCTAACATATAACAGGGCCACGAATTGAATCTAGGCATGGGCAACTCCAAACACCATGCTCTTAAACTTTTTTCTCTATTAAAAAATTACAAAGACATCTCCAAATGTTAATCATCCATCACCTTGTTTTGCTACTTGACATTAATATTGGGTTTAAAGTATTGTTCTAGAATTAAAAGGGATTATTATCCCTCTTGCTAGGAAACAGCAGCAGCAGTGGCTAACGAAGCAGCACAATAGCACTCACTTATTAATACTTCATGACTCTCACTCTCGCTTACTAGTTATCCCCTAGTAAGTAAGTGGGCCTTGATTTTACATATTAAAAAAGAAGCAGTAAGTGTTCATTGAGTAGTCCAGATATGACAGAGCTTGAGGACTGGCAAGAGTACAAGGCGTGCTCCAGGTTCGAGCCCTCAGAACAGCATGGGGGAATGACTTTTACACTCTGGAACCCTGCCTGATTGGTTATGACATATGTCAACCAGACAGCAGGAGTGAGTAAGCCTCCTCCTCTCTCCCTGGACCAGTGATCAGCAAAAATACAGTCCATGGGACAAACTTGACTTGCTGCCTCTTTGTAAATAAATTTTATCAGAACATAGGCACACCCATTCATTTACATGCTATCTGTGGTTGTTCTCATCCTAAGGTGACAGAATTGAGTAATTGTGACAGAAACTACATGATCACAAAGTCGGAAATATTTATCATAGAGCTCACTCTAGAAAAAGGTTGCTGACCCCTGATGCAGATTATGTAACAGAAATAAACATCAACCAACATGATTAAATATTACTGCCAACATGGAGAAATAGGGATTCTACAAAGACAGAATTCTATTCTTTCTTTTGTTGTTTCTCCCGATTTTTCCCTTTCCTGAATATTATAAGAGTAGCCTGCAGCTGTAGTCCTGTGGCATCCGATCCCGTCAGATCTCAGAAGCTAATCAGGGTAGGGCCTGGTTAGTACATGGATGGGAGACCACCTGGGAACACCAGGTGCTGTAGGCTTGGGAGAAGGACTCGGCAGCCCACTCCCCAAAATCAATCCACCATTGAAAACCCTATGAATAGCAGAGAAGCACTGACAATAGTGTTTTGCCTGTTGTACACAGGTCCGTTATGAGTCGGATATCGACTGGACGGCACCTAAGAACAACAACAACATCTATTAGCTTCATTAAAAGACACACACACACACAGATACACACACACCATGAACATTGAACCTGAGAGTAAGACAGAGTACAAGTTGAGAAACTTTGCACAATAATAGACATTTTAGTTCATGAGAAAAACATAACACCAAGTACTGTCAGAAACATGCTAAAATCCTAAGGAAACTTGTGCCAGGACTGGAGACTCCTTTCCCAATGCCTGAGGAGTCTTTCACTTTATGAAAAGCATCCTTTATCAGTAATGAAAAATGGACTTGATCCACTATTAGTTTGAAAGTCTGGTACAAAATATCATCACCAAGATATTGGTGATCCAAGTGCATGCCCACAATAAAAAAGAAACATCAAGATGGGATATTTTTGAACATCGTTATATCTTATTTTATACCATGGAAAAATCTGCATTTTTGATACTTTGTACTTAGTATAAGTGTTGTCCATTTTCAAAATGAGAAAGATTCGTAACTGATGTCATTTTGTCAATCGTCTAGTCTACATCAGATGAAGGAAGTAGGTCACTTCAATCCCAAGAAAGCAGTGACCCAGTCATATCCATGAACACTGACCATAGACCAATTTCTCTCTGAGTTCATCTTCTAAAACAGGGATGAACAAATAACAGTACATATATCAATCCAGCCTGTGGGCTACTTTTGTATGGACCATGAGTTATGAAGAGCTTTGATATTTTTAAATAATTTTAAGGAAAAACAAAGAAGAGTATGTAATAGAGGCTGCAGGTCTTTGCCTAAAATATTTACTAAAAAAGGTGCTAACCCTTGAGTAATATATGGATTTCTGTAACATTGACATTTTTTAAATAATCAGATAAAATAAACTTAATAAAATGATTCAGAAGACACTGAAGGTAATTATTCATATTATTATTTCTTAGGTGGAATAAGATTTTAAAAAAGAAGTATGCTGAGAAATAGGTTTGACTTAAATCTCTTACAATTCAGATTCTTCTACTAAATGTTTCATTAAAAGAAATAATTAGTTAAGATAGAATTTATCAAAGAATGGTTATAACTGTCTGTTAAGACACTGACACCCCTGTTGTTGTTATTGTTGTTGTTGTTAGGTGCCCTTGAGTCAGGTCCAACTCATTATCTACCCTCACAGGGTTTTCAGTGGCTGATTTTTTCGAGATTGCTTCAGGAGTGGATTATCACACTCTTCTCCCATTTTTTTTCCCCCCAGGCTGGTATTTAGCTCAGTTGGTAGAGTGCTGCGCTGCAGTCTCTGAGGTCCGGAGTTCAATTCCCAGCACCGCAAAAATGGGAGAAGGGCCTGGCAATCCACTCCCAAGGCAATCCTGAAACAGCCGTTGAAAACCCCATGAGGGTCACTATGAGTCGGATACCGGCATCTAACAACTACTCCCATTTTTTACACTTTGGGGATTGAAATTGAGTCCTCCTACTGTGCAGAGCAGCACTCTATCAACTGAACTCCAGCCCTGACAATCTCTGCTGTTATTGTTAAGTGTCCGTTGAGTAGAGTCCAACTCTGTTAAATAGGTATATATTAGACTTCCTTAATCTGTTCTTCATATCTGACTGTACTATTTTATATTTTCCATTCTGTTGTTCCTGTGTGCTATACTCTGAATACTTTCCTTAGTTTTTATCACCCAATTTGTTAACAGTATCTTTATCTAGTCTGCATTTTAAATCAATGTTTATTCCTTTAACTTCAATTATTATTTATGTCTAGAAATATATTTTTGCTCATTCAAAAACAATATTGAAAATCTCCTGTGTACCAGGTACATTTGGGTACCAGAGATAAAGTAGTGAAGAAGACACAAAATGCACTGTCCTCAAGAAACCTGGATTTCAGTGGGGGGTGGCATGCAAATATACATGCAAAATATATATCCCATGGTGATAAGTGTCATCTAGATAAATAAAACACACAGGCGAGGAGAGAGTGCTGTGGGGAAAACCTCCAGGCCTATGGAGCATAATTGGGAGGAGGGATGAATTGAGACAGCTGTGTGCCATGGGGGAAGGAAGCAAAGCTTGGGGTCTCTCCTAGTTAGGGATAGGATAATAGACACCTCTGTACACAAAAACAGCCTGCTAGTGCACAGGGTAGTTAGCTGTCTCAAAACTTGGCAATGGATGGAGAGAAAAAATTAAAGTCCTTTTTGAATTTAAAAAACTTTAAAACCAATTACGGCCATGGAAAGTCTAGTATAGATCGTCATGAGGCAGTTGGTTATGCTGTAGGAGCAATAGTGGGGATCTTGACACCACACAAAGGTTTGGGAGGCTCTTATCACTCCTGATAATGATAAGAAGGAAACAGAAAAGAGACAGTCTCATCTAGAACACATGAGGCTCCTGGGCTCCCTATTATCTTTTGATGAGGGTTTTGCTTATATAAGCATCTTGAGAACACCTTTAAAACACATTTTAGGCTTTAGGGTTTTTTTTTTTTTCTTTCTTTCTTTCTTTGACCCTTGTTGTTTTATTGTTGTTGGGAGCCATCCAGTCAAGTTTAACTCATAGCAACCCTTTGTACAACAGAATGAAACTAACTCTCACACCGTGCCAAGCCCAGAACCATTATCAGTCCTTCTCTTCTATTCATAGGGTTTTCAATGGTGGATTGTTTCTGAGTAGGTTGCCAGTTCCTTCTCCTTAGCCTGTGGCACTTGGTATTCCCAGGTGGTCTCTTATCCAAGGACTAAGCAGGCCAACCCTGCTTAGCTTCTGAGCTGGGCAAGATCAGGTACCAGGGTGCTATGGCTGTAGACATTTTGACCCTTAGTTTATATAAATTTAAGCTACTTAATCATGATTGAGCTTGATCATAATTACAAATTCAATAGACAGAGGTGTCTATTATCATATCTCTAACTAGGACAGACCCTAAGCTTTGCTTCCCTCCCCCATGCCTCTACTGTCATCAAGGTAGAAATCCACAGATATCAGTGACTGGAAGATATAGTGAGGCAGATAAAAGCTCTGGTCCTTCATTCTTTTATCTGTAAATATTACAGTTTGGACCTAAATGTCTCCTGAAGTCTCATCAGTCGAAGAGTTTGGTCTCCAACGCAAAATTCGGAGGTGAAGCTTTTGGGAGATGACTAGATCCTGAGGGCTCTGATGTAATCAGTCAATCTACTAATCGATTCATAATTTGATGGCATTATTGGGAGGTGGTGGAAAGCAGGAAGTAGGCCATGGTTGGAGGAAGTAGGTCACTGTGGGCATGCCCCGGAAGGGTCTGGTTTGTCTCTGGTGCCTTTCTCTCTTGCTCTTTCTCTCTGCCTCCTGCCCACCACAAGGTGAGCAGCTTTGCTCCACCATGCGCTTCCACCATGCTGCTCTGCTGCATCACAGGCCCAGAAGTAATGGAACCGAGTGAATACAGACTGTAGCCTCTGAAACCATGGGCCAAAATAAACCTTTTCTCCCTGCAGTTGATTTCCTCAAGTATTTTGTTATGGCAACAGAAAATCTGACACATTGTGTTTCTGTATCTTTTTTCAGTTTTAGTCTGAGGTGTCCCCTAGATCCTGCCAGCTCAGCAATAAATTTGGAAAGATGCTTCAATATATTATGTAGTATTTTCAATTGTTTTGTGGTACTTTACTAAAGGTCCTGCCTGGTTCTTTGCTCCACTTAATCTGGACAAGAATTCTTATTAAAGATAATCTTTACATACAATACAAGCTTTTGACAGCTGAGCTTAGGCAGAGACCTAAATTTTCTCCAGCCTCTGCACTAGATATGAGTTCATCTTCCCTAAAAGTATGTATTCAACCAGCTTGTTAATAACATTAAGTCCTCATCGAATAAATTATTTCAGTCAGTTTAGTACTATATTAACTTGAGACTGAGACTACTAAAAATTTTGGCTATGTTATCAGGCTCTGTAACTGGAATTTTTCATTGTTGATTTGATTGTTTACAATTAAAATATTAAAAGATGCTGAAGACTTGCCCAATTTCATTCTTTTGTATTTATCTCCACCCTATGATTATTATATTTGGCTTAATAACATCTAGCAACGGAGCCTTTTCCCACTATCTTCTTTCATTTTATAGTCAAAGCAAGAACTACAAACATGAACCAGATTAGATCAATTCATACTGTGAAGTTATCATTTCTAAAGATAAAAAGTCCTCAAAAACAAAGCAGCAATTCCCAAAGCAAAATATTTCTGAATAAAACTGACAACCAAAATATGCAAATGAACCATTTGCTTGGAGACAATAACTCACTCCCTAAATATCTGAATCCTCTCTTCTTCTTGAATGATTTTCACTTTCATCATTGTTCACATGATGATCTTGAATGAAATGAGTAAACTAATAATAAAACAGAACCTAGAGGAATTGAAGAGAAAACTTCAATATTACTTATTTTAATATAGCATTCATCATACAAACTCTTTCCCAAAATAAATTACAGGTACAGCAGGATATAATACACTTCCAAACATAACATGCAATATTGTGATGGAGAATATAAACCTTCCCCAGTGCCTCAGGTAATGAAGCACACTACAGCTTCTAAAAGAAATTCTAGTAATAACATTCATAAACATTTCTCATGAGAAACCTCTCCTGCTTTCTCCAGTCAACTCAGGGCCAATGCTTTCATTGCATTCATTTTCTAAGTCAGGAAATTTACAAAGCACTAGGCAAGATTATTTTGAGGACATCTCACAAAAGTCCAGTGAAGTGTGATGTTCATTTTACGTGACCCTGAGGTTCTCAGACTTTCAAATGTTTTCCTCAAATGATTTAATTAGCATATGGAACAGACCATAGTCTAGCATCAGTTTTCACAGCTTCATGCCTAAGGCACAATTCCTGTTATATCAGCAATAGGATGTATTTTGATGTGTAAAAGGATTTTTTAATTTATGAGAAAATAAATATACGTAGTCAAAGAAGAAAAGAAACTTTCAAAATAGGTAAATGTGCAATAGAATGTAAGACACAGTTGAACATAAAAGCCATTGATCATATGAGACCAATGACTACCAACTACAGCACAGACGAATTACGTTGTGCCTGAGGTGAGAGAAGGAGGGAGCAAGGAAGAGGAATGGGTGAGTATGGAAACTGAGCCACGGACCAGATTAAGCAAGGAGGAAGAGATTTGGGGTGAAAACAATACTGGTTTTGGACACAGTGCTTAGGCATACTACAAAGTTGTGGAGGTTGGGGGAGGTATGAGTCCTCAGATCTCCCTGAAACACGGCCTGAAAAGTGGTGATAAATGAAAAATGAAGATATTTTGCAGCTGCATGGCCCAGAATATAGCTGCTCGGCTGAGAAACAGTAGCTCCTCTAGACTGCTGTGATAAGACATCTCGCTTAAGAGCCATACAGACAGATGTTATTAAGAAAAAAACTTGGAGGAAACTAGTAGATAGTATAAACAGAATTCAAGCCCTTTTTAGAAAAATAATTATTTTAGGAGGAGTAGATAAAAGATCACAAGGGGCTGAGGTCCTGGCAGGTTTTTTAAATCAAAGAGAGAATATTTGGTACAAGTGGGAATTGACATTATTCTAATTTTTCTTAATCCCAGGCTACTTAGATGAAGAGATAGCCCTCTGTTTTACAAAGTAAAACTTTAGTATTTGTCCATAGTGTCGAAAATGCTAAATGTATGACTTTCTTTGATCATAAATGAGTAATGTTTTAATATGCCATATGAATTCTATTAAGTACTAAACATCCTAAGTAATAATCATAGCTTTATGTGTATTATATCATTAATCCTTAAAACCTTCAGCAGCCAATAATATCCCCATCCATTTTATAAGAAATTGAAACTTACAGCTTCTGTTCAACTGTCTCCTTAATGTTTTTTGTCAATTTAGGGACACAATTTATATTTATTTTTATTTCCCTAAATAAAGGTTGTAACAACAAGGTAATCAGGACGTACATTTTTCATTCCCATAATGCATATAAGATAACAGAAGCAAAAAAATTTTTAAAAAGTTTAAAGAAAAACATAAAAATTAAAAAGTTGAGACTAAAATCAGCTTTCCTGACTCCTGTATCAGCATATCTACCTTGTAGAATGTTGTTGTTGTTGTTAGGTGCCGTCGAGTCGGTATCCGACTCATAGCGACCCTCTGTACAACAGGGGAAACACTATTGTCAATGCTTCTCTGCTGCTTATAGGGTTTTCAATGGCAGATTAATTTTTGGGAGGGGTTTGCCAGGTCCT
Source organism: Pedetes capensis (assembly GCA_007922755.1). Classification (NCBI taxonomy): domain Eukaryota; kingdom Metazoa; phylum Chordata; class Mammalia; order Rodentia; family Pedetidae; genus Pedetes; species Pedetes capensis. The sequence goes on along the minus strand of VMDO01017112.1, from coordinate 9,186 downwards.
TCTCCCAAGCCTACAGCTTCTGGTGTTCCCAGGCGGTCTCCCATTCAGGTATTAACCAGGCCCAAAGCTGCTTAGCTTCCGAGATCTGACGGGATCGGATGCCACAGGGCTACAGCCGCAGACACCTTGTAGAATAGTTATTCATTATTATTTACCTTCTGCTTCTGCAGAGGACAAGGGCATTAATCACTCTCTGAAAATGTTTTTGAATGAAGATAATGGCTGAGTGGCTAAATAGAAGGATGATGCATTAATAAAAGCATAGAGACCAAGTTCTAATAAAATCCAGAGATGGTTTTCATACGTGTATTCCAATTTTCTCAACCTCTTTTTTCTCTCTCCAACATCCCCTCACCCACTTCCACTTGTGGGAAACATCTTTCCTTGTCCAGAAGACTCTGAGTCAGCTTTAAGATGATTGATCTTAAAATTCTTTAAAATGACTGATTACAACAATGTGATGCCACACTTCAAGTATAGCATCTTTGCTTCCTGTTCTCCAATCTCTGAACTTCTGAAATTCTCTCAGCTCCACGTCTTCCCTTGTATTTCATTTTATAACACAACAGTTGAATGGAGAAGGAAGAAGACCTGCTCCAGAAGACAGATGGTATGTTTTAGTTCAGGTATTAAGTAGCTTTATATTAGTGAAGTTAATGAATATATCATTCATCAAACTAGAGAAGGTTGCAACCATTTCCTCAGTCCCACAAACCAGAACACCTCCATCTCCCTCATATTACCCTGACCCAAACCCATGATCCATCCTATTTAGTTTAACAATGAAATATGCCTAGTAGAGATCTACATGTCTCCCCATCCACTTCCTTTGCTGCAATCCCTGTATTAATCATTTCTTACCTAAGTAAGCCTCAGAGTCAGTTATTCTGCATCTGCTGTGGATTCCCACCAACATGTTCTTCACACAACACTCAAAAACCTTCATAAAATTCACTATGATCTAAAAGCCAGCTGTGGTGGCACACACCTGTAATCCCAGTGGCTTGGAAGGTGGAGGCAGGCGGATTGCAAGTTTGAGACCAGAGGCAGTCTGTGTACCTTAGTGAGACCCTGCCTCAAAAAGTTAAAAGGGGGGGGAGGCTAAGGGTGCAGCTCAGTGATCCAGCACTTACAAAACATGCAAGCATGCAAGCACGATGCCCTGGGTTCAACCGCTAGTACCACACACACACACACAAAATTCACTGTGATCTGATAACACCACTAAACTCCTCAAAAAACTTTCAAAGGTTTTCCTTTTCTCTTTGGAAAAAAAATCAAGATTTTCAACATTGAGAACCTCTAAAAGCCTACCTCACCTGCCTCAAGTTCTTCTCTGCTCTCTATTCCTTCTGGTCTTCACTCAGTTTCCCCAATGCACCACACTTTCTCCAGTCTCAGGTCCTTTCCTCTGGCCTTTCCCCTTGTTCCCTTCATTTATTCTTCTCACCTATAAGCTAAAGAAATACTTGCAAGTGAAGCTTCTAAACCTGATTCGCATGCAGTCAAACTCTTTTCTTCAGAGCACTGATTTCTTGATAATTGTCCACTAATTAGCAAATTATCTTATGAAAACTGTGTATGACCACTGTGGAATCTCTGTAAGACCTAAGACAATATCTCTTTTAGTTCCAGTACTTAAAGCACTTGCCTCTAGCCAAAGACCACCAGCAATAGATCACGAGTCAAGCCAAACTGGTCTTGTTGGTTCATTTCAACAAAGGATACAGCAACCATATTAAACTGTGAGGGCTCTCTAGAAGATATTCAGAGAGGCCTATTAGACAATTTCAGCTTACATTGGGTGATTTTGTAAAAACTTGAAGGAAAAGTGATTTTTCTCTGAATTAAGTACAATGTATTGGATTTTGCTACTGGGTGATGAAAAGAAAGACCAATTCTATGACTGGATATCTTAATAGCTTTACTTAGGAGTTAAGAAGGACAATGGGAAAGGAAGGCTGTAACTGGTGAATATGCAATAGTCATTCATGTTAGCATGTAGGGAAGAACGCTTGGTTATCTTTGTGGATTGGACTATGCATTTATTCTGCTTGTGATAAGACATGACTTTACAGTGGTCCTGTTTCCAACATGTACACAGTGACCTTGTATGATGTGGGTGTTCTGAGAAATTGCCTATAATTCAATGGGCAAATACAATACACAGTGAGTCAGATGTCAGAGCCAGGGCAGCCCAGCTGACAGCAGTCAAAAGCTGCCTTTTGGTTATCTTTATTCTTCTTTTTTTTCTTCCTTAACAACTAATCCTGAAATTTGGATGTAGAAGTCACTGAACAAATAGTTCGTGAAAAGGGGAATGAGAAAGGAAACTCACTGAGTTTCAGCTGCCTCATGTTTTGGGGAAAAATACTTCACCTGCTCAAAAATAAACCAGAGGATTATGTTAGGCCCTGGACAGTTTAAAGACTTCTAATTCTAAGGTTTTCAAAATTTATTGTTTTACCCACAAAATAGCATAAATATAGAACCACCTCAGTTTATAAAAAATGATTTAAATTATAGGATTTTGTGACTTGATAAGAGACTTTACTATCTTTCACTAACTGGCACATACTTTCCTAAATATATAATTTCACTATTTCCTATTCTTCTTTAATTTTACCCACAAATAAACAATATATTGAAATATGAAGTATAGAAAACAGAGAGGATTTAGAATTTTAGCTAACAACACAGTGTTTTTCTTTCACTGGTGTTAGAAGTAGGGATTAGGATTTCATGTTTCAGATACATAGAATCTCAATATGGTGGCCTGAGGACACAAGAAGTATGCACACAGCCTTCTGAATATCCACATCTGGTAATAGTTGCCATTACTTTATATTTCTATAAAGAATCTCAAATCATGCATTAATAATGAGTAAATCTTATGGTATGTAAATTATACCTCCATAAAGCTATTAAGAGGCAAAAGCTAGCTCGGTGTTGTGGCTCATGCCTGTATCCCAGTGGCCCAGGATGCTGAGGTAGGAGGATCAAGTTTGAGGGCAGAGGCAGCCTGTGCAACTTAATAAGATATCTCAAAATTTAAAAAGAGAAACTGGGCTTTCACTTTGGTGTTAGAACACTTGCTTATAATCATGTACAAGACCCTCAGTTCAAACTCCTAGGACTGAACAGGAAAAAAAGGAAAAGAAATAGAAGTAAAGAAAAGAAAACCTGAATTATATCTACACTTTTGGATCACCTAATTGGGTTCCAAGGTTCTTTAGCCTAAATCTTTCAGTCTCTCTTTAAAAGAGCTTCATTTGTAACACCTCCATATTATCTGCCACCCTTAAGTTTCTCTCTTTCAGAAGGACTTATCAAGAAAATAGGAGTAGAAAAATCTCACCCTTCTAGATACACCCTTCCTGAGATCTGGCCAGTTAGCAAGTACATACCACTCAAATCAAGCCCAGTGACTTGGCCTCCAAGGCACCTGGGTTGAGCTCCAACTCCCGCACTTACTAGCTGAGCTAAGTATTCGCCTTCTCTGTCAAACTTCTATAGAATGAAGACTATAACACTACCTCGTAGGAACTTTTAATTTTATGTTCAATACCCATAATGAGTATGATATAGAATGTGGCACATATTAAGCATTCAATAAGTGAGAGTAGAGGTATCAAAAATTGAACATCCAAAAAATTAAGCCTCAGGACAGGATAGTGGCACACATCTGTAATCCCAGTGACTTGGGATGCTAAAGCAGGAAGACAGAGTTTGAAGATAGAGGCAGCCTACACAGCCTAGTGAAACTGTTCTCACATTTTTAAAAAAGGAGTAGGAGATGGGGGTATGTTTCAGATATTCCTAGTTTGCTACTTTTGATTGTGTATTTGCTTGAATTACTTTAATTGTGACCTGTAGTTATCATATAAATGTTACTTATGTTCTCAGAAGTGAGAAAGTTATAGTTAAAATGTGTCCCCAGCTCGAATGCCGATTAATTTTATGTGATATCCTTACAACATAGACAAATGAGGAAGATGGTCAATACATATTTATTTTAGCTATATTCTTTGAATAAATATGTATAAGGCATCTGTCAAATCTCAGGCACTCAGTTCAAACACCGGGATACAGTGTGACTAGATGTGCAATGGCACCTTCCCCTTTAGCTTTCATGATCTTCTGGGCTACACATCATCTTAGTCCATTGTCTGTTGCTAAAAACACAATACCACAAACTAGACAAGTTATTTATAAAAAACAAGTTTGTTTTGCCTCATGGTTCTGGTCCAAGATCAAGGAACCACTTGTGGTAATGGTCTGAGGTTACACAGTACATCACAGAGTGAGAGACAGGGGGCAACTGGGAAAAATATAACCAAATTTGCTTTTATATCAGACCCACCCCTGAGATAACCTGCTAACCCACTTACCCATTAATTGAGAAATCTCCCATTAATCAAGAAATCTTACCCATTAATCGAGAAATCTTCATGAGAGCAGAAGAAACTTTATCATTTATTAAAAGTCCCACATGGTATTACCTCTTAATACTTCTTAATGAGAATTAAATTTCCACAAGAGGACAAACCAATTTCAAACCAAAGTAAACATTAAACAAGTAACTATTTAAACTAAATAGAATTTGAAGATAAAAGGAAAAACACATGAGAACTGCCAAATATTCATGGCTATAGTATTTTTCTATGGAAAGGAATAGGAATTTATAAACTTTAAGAATCCAAGTATGTGCTGGAACTGATCATTTACATATCTGCATGAAAGGTAAAGTTACTTGACCATCTAATCTGTAAATCCATGAGAAGGATGTTGTCATTGTTGTTGTTGTTAGGTGCCGTCAAGTCGGTATCCAACTCATAGCAACCCTCTGTGCAACAGGGGAAACACTATTGTCAGTGCTTCTCTGCTGTTCATAGGGTTTTCAATGGCAGATTGATTTTGGGGAGGGGGTTGCCAGGTCCTTCTCCCGAATGAGAAGGATGAAGGGTCACTAATTCTTGCATATTTTGAAATTAAAGAAGATCGTGTGCATTTGGGGTGGCATGGTCATAGACTCAATCTATAAATCATGGTAAAACCCCATATAAATACAACATGATGGCTACAAATCAACTTATGAACAACTTATTCTTTCAAATACTAAAAATCTATAGCAGGTTCCCAGAAAACATGTTAATAAACAGTGACTCCAAGTCGATGAGAACATTAAATAATGTCATGTCATTACTAGATTAGTGCCAATGCTTCTCTTATAGCCAATTGAGGTTAAAATTCTCCATAATTCAGTGGTCCAGATAGGGGCCAAAATTTCTGACCTCTATAATTCTCATTATACATACAACTAATTGCATCTATAAGCAGCTCATTGAAATGAAAATTGGTTCCTAGAGAACCCTCAAGTCAAGGACAACAGTAAATCAGAGGCTTGTCTCAATACTGCTTCTGTAACTAAGTTAATTACCTAAATAACTTTACGTAAAATTTAAAAATAAAACTGGAGAAATAAAATTACCCTTAAACCTAGGTTTAGACTGAATATGATTACCCAGTGTTCTAGTAACTTAAATACAAATTAAAATCATAATAAAGTTCACATATATGTATTTGTTCAATTGTACAATTGTTCAATTTGTACAATTATTTCACCTAGACTGCATTTTGTCATATCTATATATCTCTCCCACCCTCCTTCTCATATGTATGTGAGGAGGAGAAGAAGGAATAATAATCAATGGCTTCAGGTCTGAGATATAGTTGTGATACTGTCACATCCCAACATAGAGTAAGATTTTGTCTTAGTGTCTCTTCTTCCCTAGGACCTAGATAGTTAATATATGAAATGGATTGTTAGCTTTAAATGATCAATGAAGTCCACTTTAATGAAACATTCAACTTTTGGAATTTCCTCTAGATTTCTTTCAGTTCTTTCATGAACATGATTCCAGTAGCTACCATTGTAAATGTGTGATGTTGGGATGGCTCCCTGGTCTAACCTGCACATCTCATTAAAATAGAGGAACATTCTGAACCCAGATAGAGCACTCCAGTACAGAACTGCTCTGAGAAGAAACTCTCCAACATGAAGAATTCCTGATGTACCAATCCAGGTTTCATAGTTCAAAGATTTTGAAACATATATGTTTCTTCAAATAAGAGGATAATTGCTCTGTATCTAAAAGCATATTGTGATGGTTAACTTATGCCCAGAGAGTTGGCAAACCATTATTTCTGACATGCCTATGAGGGATTTTCCAGAAGAAGTTAGCATTAGAATCAGCAGCTCCAGTAAAGAAGGTCTACTCTCACCAATGGGGCTAAGCACCATCCAATTCATTGAAGGCTCAAATAGAATAAAAATATGGAAGAAGTGCAAATTTATTTTCTCTCCTCTTGAGCTGGGACATTCATCTTCTCCTGCTCTTAGACATGTTGTTGTTGTTAGGTGCCGTCCAGTCGGTATCCAACTCACAGCAACCCTCAGAGGGTTTTCAATGGCTGACTGTTTCAGGATTGCCTTGGGAGTGGATTGCCAGGCCCTTCTCCCATTTTTGCGGTGCTGGGAATTGTACTCAGGTCCTCAGAGATTGAAGCGCAGAGCTCTGCCAACTGAGCTAAATCCCAGCCCATACAGCAGCACCCCTATTTCTCAGCCTTCATACTCTGGATATATGCCAACAGGCACCCCAAGCCCATGCTGGTTCTTAATCCTCAAAGTGAATTATACCTTTGGCTTTCCTGATTCTCTCGGTTGTAGATGGCATAAATGGGATTTCTCAGCTTCCAGAATTATGTAAGCTGATTCTATTGGATATGTTTATCCTAATACGCATGGGTTACCCTAAGATATTCTGAATCTAGTTCTCTGATCTTCACAGACTTCATCATACCTGCCTGGGCAGTTATATAGTGAATCATATAAGAAATTCATGGTGATTTTGCATATTCCTCATAGTTTTTTAGGTTGACAGTTTATCTCCTTATTTACACCACAAGAATTTTAATTCCTGCTTGTTATTTAACTTTACAAACAAAGTATGACTCTGAATGGTACTCTAATGATTTGCATCTTCATCCATGACTCTAATTTGTAAAGCACCTCTTGTGGGTCAGATTTATTTTAGGCTTTTCGGATTCATAAGGGAATTAATGAGACGCAGGCCTTGCCTGTTTAGAAGTGATGCCCCAGAGGGAAGTGAGGCATTAACCAAATCATCATGCAGAACACGTAACAGCCTACTGTGCTTAAAACTTGGGTCATTTGTTAAAGGCAAGGTAGATTGAAGCAACATTTTACAAATGGACCCATGAGCCTCCATTTAGACAGCTCACTGAGAGGGCCAGGTTAGAACAAAAAAATGGAAGCATCTTGAAGGGCAACCATGAGGAGAGTGGCACCAATGGATACTGCTGAGCACAGACAAAGCCTTTTAGGAAAGGAAAGTGAAAATGATAAGATAGCAGAGAAAAACAGAAAATCATCATTTATTCAACAGCAAGTACATACTACATGTCATCTCATGCCATCCTATAAAGAATATAAAACCGACACCCCTCAATTTCATCAATGAGGAAAGCAATTCAGAGAGAGATTAAGTTGCTCAAGATCACAAAGATAGTAAATTCCACATCAGAGATTAGAATGCTAAGAACTGGGATCTTTCCTCTGACTCTCTCCATCAATTCCTTCCTTCTTCCAACTCTCTCTTCCACCTTCTCTTTACCCAAACCTCACACAAATCAGAGAGAATTATCCCTATTACCTACAAATTTTTGACAAAAAAGGAACAGCTATTACTGAAGATGGTTGGCCAATAGTGTATTCCTGAAAGGAACAAACTCAATTATACTTTCAATACTAAGCAAGAATAGACCCTTGAGTATGAAAGAGGCTGAGTTAACTGAACAAGTTCAGAAAGTTGTGAACAGTGCAAAATGAGGAAGGAAAATGTAGGGGCTGCTATCTTCCAATACCAACTGCTGTGATTTGAATTTGAAATGTACCCGGAAAGCTCATATATTAAAAGCTTGGTTGTAAGCTGATGGGGCTTTGGGTAAGTGATAAGACCACCAGGGTTCTGAATTCATCAGTGAATTTGGTCATTGAGGGATTCATAATTTGATGGCATTTTGGAAGGTGATGAAAACTATAAAGGAGGGCATGGTCAGAGGAAGTAGGTCACGAGGGGCATGCCTTTGGAGAGTGTACTTGTCCCTGGCCCCTTCTGTTCTCTTTTTGCTTCCTGGCTGCCATGAGGTGAGAGGCTTTCCTCTACCATGCCTTTCCGCCATGATGTTTCTGCCTTTCTGCAGGTCTAAATGCAATGGAGCCAGTTAGCCAGGGACTGAAATCTCTGAAAAAATGATCCCCCCAAAATTCTCCTGCCCTTAGTCAATTTTTCTCAGGTATTTGTCACAGCAATGGGAAGGTGACTAACCAGTGAGTTAACACTGAAATATATTTTCATACCTCCAACATAATACTCTAGATCATGCTAGCCCATTTGTACCAAACAGAAAAGAATATTTATTACGTACTTCACCTGGGTCCTCTGGCTAGAAAACATGTGACAAAAGTAACACATAATGGGAGAAGTAGGGACTCCTTAATGAATAGTAACAAATTTCAGATGTACAATATTTTAGAAATCTAATATCCAACATGCTATTCAATTCTACTCAGATAAGCTTCCTCAGTTTCCAAAGACAAAGAAAGGTGGATAAGAGTAACACCTGGCATCTTTTTGCATGAATTTCCCTATCTGCTATTTGCCATGTGTTACATGACATTATAATAAGGATTTGATGGGTAAGGTGAAGGAGTTTAAAGACTTAACTAAATTACAATTCCTATATAAAAGAAAGCTTCTGAACTAATGTAATGAAGTAGACAACCATATAATGCTATCCAGGTGTTTTCAGTGAAACTTTTCTTCTTATGATCCCACTTAGCAAAACTTAGATGTGGGCAGAATTCACAGAACCTTCAACTTAGGTAGTAGGAGCTACTTATATATAGCCACTGAATTTTGCAAAGGAAAGCTGCAGAAAGCAATGATAAAATAGCCTGGGGGACAGATCTGAGTTGCATTTCCCCCTTTTCCTTTCTGTAAGACAAATATAAATGCAGTGTGCATGATTAGACCCATAAAGGAGTGTGTGGCATGACTAGACCAGGGAATAGCTGGCAAGATACTTCTCGTATTTTAA
>VMDO01017111.1:0-45772 GCA_007922755.1 Pedetes capensis | reverse complement strand
AACTTTTTGCTTCCTTCTTGAATGATATCTTTTATGTCATGCCACAACTCTTCTGGTCTCCTGTCCTTTGTGTCTAATGCATTAAACCTATTTTTGAGGTGGTCTCTGAACTCAGGTGGGATATACTCAAGGTCATACCGTGGCTCTCGTATACTTGTTCTAATTTTCTTCAGCTTCAGTTTGAACTTGCATATGAGAAGTTGATGGTCTGATCCACAGTCAGCACCTGGTCTTGTTCTGACATTTTGTACAGAGCTTTTCCTTCATCTCTTTCCACATATGTAGTCAATTTGATTCCTGTATGTTCCATCTGGTGAAGTCCATGTGTATAGTCTCCGTTTATGATGTTGAAAAAAATGTATTTGCAATGAAAAGGTCATTGGTCTGACAAAATTCTATCATGCAATCTCCAGCTTCATTTCTGTCACCAAGTCCATATTTTCCAACTACTGAGCCTTCTTGTTTGTTTCCAACCTTTGCATTCCAGTCACCAGTGATTATCAGTATGTCTTGATTGCATGTTTGATCTATTTCAGATTGCAGAAGCTGATAGAAGTCTTCCCTTTCTCCATTTGTGGTCTTAGTGGTGGTGCATAAATTTGAATAATAGTCATATTAACTGGCCTTCCTTGTAGGCGTATGGATATTATTCTATCACTGACAACATTGTATTTCATGACAGATCTTGAAATGTCTTTCTTGATGACGAATGCAACCCCATTTCTCTTTAGTTTATCATTCCCAGAATAGTAGACCATATGATTGTCTGACTCAAAATGGCCTATGCCGGTCCATTTTAGCTCACTGATGCCTAGAATGTCAATGTTTATGTGCTCCATTTCTCTTTTAACAATTTCTAATTTGCCTAGATTCATACTATGTACATTCCATGTTCCAATTATTAATGGATATTTACAGTCGTTTCTCCTCATTTTGAGTCATGCCACATCAGCAAGGTGAGCACCCTGGGGTTTTACTCCGTTTTCGTCATCACGGTAGACTCTACTTGGAGGAGGCAACTCTTCCCCAGTAGTCTTTTGAGTGCCTTCCAACCTGGGGCCTCATTTTCCGGCACTATATCTGACAGTGTTTCTTTGCTATCCATAGGGTTTTCAATGGCTAGTTGTTTTGGGAGTGGCTCGCCAGGTCCTACTTCCTAGTCTGTCTTAGTCTGGAAGCTCAGCTGAAAACCTGTCCACCATGGGTAACCTTGCTCATGTCGGAGGTTACAGTGGCAGAGCTCTCGGCCTCATCGCAACACGCAAGCCCCCACAGTGAGGCAAACTGACAGACGTGTGGGAGAAGACCCCCTATGGATGCCTAAATCCATAGGTAGTATTGAACCCTATGTATATACTGTTTTTTCTATACATGAGTACTTATGAAAAGTCTAATTTATAAATTAGTCACAGTAAGAAATTAACAACAATAAAATGGAGCAATTATAATAATATACTATAATAAAGGTTAAATTTCTTCAACTGTTATTGAACTGTAGATGTCAGTAACCTCAGCAATTGATTTTCTTTTCTTTGCTGAAGTTGAGCACTTTTACCTTTTCATGTAAAAGAAGCACTTTATAGCTTCCCTCTGGGGTATCTGAATTGCCACTATCACAACTCTTGTGCTTTGGGGTCATTATTAAGTAAAATAATGATTACCTGAACTCAAGCAGTGTGATACCATGACCATCAATCTGATACCCAAGATGGCTACTGACTGCCAGGTGAGTGGCATGTGTAAATAAACAAAAAATACGGTGAATGTTTAGAGAAGAAAATTATTACAGTAAAAGACACATTGCCACTAATCTCCCTCAAAATACTCCCCCTGGCTCTGAACACACTTATCGTATCATTCTTGTCATATATTGATGGATTGATTGATTGATTGTGGTACTTGGGAGCTGAACCCAGGATGTCACACATGCTTTGCAAATGCTCTACCACTGGCTGCCCCCTCAGCCCATTTAATTTTTTTTTTTTTTGAGACAAGTTCTCACTAAACTACACAGACTGCCTCTGGCCTTGAACTCATGATTCTTCTGCCTCAGCTTTCCAAATCACTGGGATAAGAGGTATTTTTGCCACTTTCTGGAAGCAGTTCTAGAAGTCCTCTTTCATGAATAATAAATTTTTTAATTTAAACATTCACCATATTTTTTTATCATACCTTATACACTGGACAATGGGAGAATTCATAAGCCAGGCAGGTCAGAGCAGGGTGTCACAAGATTTCACAACACTACTCAGAATGGCAGCAATTTAAAACTTGTGAGTTATGTACTTCTGGAATTTTCTGTTTAATATTTTTGGACTGTGGTTGACTGCAGGTCACTGAAACCACAGAAAGTGAAAGCTCAGATAAGGGGGACTACTGTACAGACACAGAATGGGGGCCCTTTTACTTCAGTGTCCCCTTCTTAAGATCCAGGAAATCTTTCCCAGAAACCTCCTATCAGATCCATCCTCACGTTTTAATGAACAGAAGTAGGTCACATACTATAGCCTAATGGAATCAGTAAGATGAAATAAAACCAGTTAGGATTTATCTTTGAGCAAGGGATGAGATGACTATTATCTACATCATGCCAGGGAGGCTGGCCCTTAGAACAAAATCCAGGTTCTGTTAGTAAAAGAAAATGGGGAGGATTATTTTGATTGCCTCCTCTTCATCCTGTTAGTGAGGAGACATCCCTTCATATGGTTATGGGGTCACCAAACACACACCTGACACAGAACAGGTGAGATGGATGGGCATTTATTAGTCACTTATCCTTAGGAGAGGTGGACATCACATGCTACCCAGAGGTTGTACTTGGGAGCAGAGTGAACAACCAAGATCTGTAAGAGGCAGGCTTGGAGTTACACAGGGGAAATCTTCCCCTTAGTTCCACAGAAGGAAGTGACTGGCTTGTTGGAATAATTCTGTGGGCTTTGGTTCTCAGAAGAAACAGGAATGGGTAGCACTGTACCTGCTCCCTGGGATAAAAAGGGTTGATTGACAAAGGACCTTATCTGAGGGAGCAGAGTGGGGAGGGGTCGTTAGGCCATTTGAGGCCCTCCCAATTTGACCAGCACAAAATATTGAACTTTAATTTTAGACTTTACACTGTAGGGATGGATGTGGGACACATGGGTACTATCTCCTGTCTTTTCCATCATCCATCCATTCTTCCATCCACCCTTTACCTGTGATTTGTGTACTCCACAAAGGATTGAGGCAGCCTGTGAGTTCCAACTACATCTCTTGTTTCTCATGGTGTCAAGTTCATAGTTGTTAGTAGGTGGTCAACATTGCAACCAGTCCTCTTTGTCTTGTCACAAACTCTTCGCCCTTTTCAACTCTGTACTAGTTAGTAGGTCAGCTCATTGACCCTGGACTGTGCTTTCCTCTCTTCTGCTTCTGATTTTGCTAGAACCATCTTCCCCTTCCTGGGTGCCCATCTAAATATATCTTCCCTTGAGCCAACTCCTCTTTATCTAAACACACTTACTCTCACTCCTTGAACTCTGGCTCCTCTGGTTAGCCCAGAGCCTTTGTGGCAGCAGCTGTGTGCAACTGTGTAACCATGCTCTACCGTCTGTCACTGCATTCCCTGGGGACTGTTCTTCACGCTTTACTGTCACTGCTTATCTCATTTTTGTCTTTTGTCACCAACCGCATCACTAACTTTCCGAGGTCCAGGGCTCTGTCCTGTACACTCTTGCATGCCCTTCTTTGCCTGGGTTGTGGAAGGGAGAGCCCAGCACTTTGTCATGTTACTAAAGCTCCATTGACATTTTCTCTCTAAATTGGAACATCAAATTCCTTTAGGAAATATTTATATAATGTTGGCCTTTTGTTTTGAGGTACTGGGATCTAATGTCTAATATCTTTTAGATATAAACAAAAGAGAACGGTTAGAATAAGAACTTAGGTCTTAGCTTCCATGGTGATTTTTAATTTTTTATATAGTAATAATTGTGATGCAATTTGCCAACTGGATATAAACATTTTATATAGTCGTCATTTTAAAAAGTCAAAAAAGGGGAAATATTTATAAAATAAATATAAAAAGTAGTTTGAATAGAATCTCTAAATGAACATTTACCTAGCATCTAGACCATAGAAGACACTCAATAAAAAAGTATTGAAATAGTCAGTAGGATACCTGAATGGACTTGCAATTCTGATTTTATTTTTTTAAGGCTATGGATTGTGAGATGTATGGAGAATTTCAGGGCTCATAGAAACTACTATATTTCTCTGAATCTAAGCTTACTATTTTACTGGCTTTTGTCATTTGCATACAGCCTTACGTTTTTTGTTATCTATGTTATTATTAATGTTTCCTTACATTGTTTTTTCTTTTTTCTTTTTCTTTCTTTCCTTCTTTTTTGTGCTGTGGATGGATCCCAGGGCCTTGTGCATGGCAGGCAAGTACTCTACTACTGACCTACATCCCCAGCCCAATTACCATATGTTCTCAGTTCTAATCTGTATGCTTTCATCAGTTTTGTTGTTGTTAGATGCTGTTGAGTTGCATCTGACACACAGTGACTCTAAGTACAGCAGGATGAAACACTACCCAACACTCTGCCAAGCACATGACCTTTTTACGTTTGAGCCCATTGTAGCAGCCACTGTGTTTCTTCTCATTTTGAGTCATTCCACATCAGCAAAAGGAGGTCCTGGGGGCTTTACTCCATTCTCAACATTAAGATTGACTATACTTTGAGGAGGCAACTCTTCCCCAGTCATTTCTTGAATGTCTTCCAGCCTCCATGGGAGGAGGTGCTCATTTTCTGGCACTGTATTTGTCAGTGCTTCTCAGCTATTCATAGGGTTTTCAATGGCTAATTGTTTTGGGAGTGAGATGCTGGGTCCTTTTTCCTTGTCTGTCTTAGTCTGGAAGCTCAGCTGAAACCTGTCCATCATGGGTGGCCCTGTTAGTATTGGAAATACTGGTGGCATAGCTTTCAGCATCACAGCAACACATAAGCCCCCACAGCAGGACAAGCTGACAGAAATGTGAGGGTTCAACAGGTTTAGAGGACTGTAAAATCAGATTGGGATTAGAATTGTGTATATTATAATTGTGCATGAGAGCTCTTTTTTTTTTTATTACGTTCTGACCTTTGTATAGGATTTTTTCCTTCTTATAATTTTGATTCAGCTCTCACATATGAGTGAGAACATGTGGTATTTCTCTTTCTGAGCTTGTGTTTGTTCACTTAAAATAATTTTCTCCAATTCCATCCATTTTGCTGCAAATTGCATTATTTCATTTTTTTGATTGCTGAGTAATATTCCATTGTACCATAGTTTTTCTATCCATTCTTCTGTTGATGGGCACTTTAGTTGATTCCATATCCTTGCTATTGTGAAAAGTGCTGCATTGAACATGGAGAAGCAGGTGTCTCTGTGGTATGATGACACATCTCCCTTTGGGTAAATTCCCAATAGTTATAGTTATAGCTGGGTCATAGGGTAGATCAATTTTTAGTTTTTTAAGATACCTCCATATTGATTTCCACAGTGGTTGGACCAATTTACAGCTCCACCAGCAATGTAAGAGTGTTCCCTTTTCTCTGCAACCTCACCAGCATTTGTTGTTATTTGTTTTATCGATCTTGCCCATTCTTACTTATGTAAGGTGAAATCTCAGAGTTGTTTTAATTTGCATTTCCCTAATGGCTAGGGGTATTGCACATTTTCTCATGTGTTGCATGAGAGCTCTTAAGGGAGCTCTTTCCACCACGAATCCAGTCTGCTGATAATCCTAATCTGCATTTAAACTGTTGAAAGATGTGGATTAGAATTGAGAATATATAGTAATTTTTGAATTTACTGTAGATTGGAACAATAGTATCTGTGACATCATGGACTTGATCTGCTAGTCATTTTCAAGTATTTTACCAAAAATACACAACTAATATCCTCTAGTTTCTCTTAGAGTTTCGTGTGTGTGTGTGTGTGTGTATTTTTTTTTGTGTGTGTGGTACTTGGTTGAAACCAGGAGCTCACACATATTGTGCAAATGTTCTACCACTGGGATGTACTCCAGCCCATTTTTTAATTTTTATTTTTTAATTTTGAGTCAGGGTCTTACTAAGTTTTACACAGTCTACCTTTGGCCTTCAACTTGCAATCCTCCTCCTTCTGCCTCCTGGGTCACTGGGATTTCAGGTGGGCACCACTGTGGCTGGCCTAGATTGTATAAATTTTTGCCTTTACTAAAGATACAAACCTAAGATATCAAGTAGTTATCTATATGCCACCTAAAATTTCATATGCCACACATGGGAAAACTTAATCTAACCATATTTATATCTATATATTTTGTGATTTAAAAACCAGTAATAACACAAAAGACTATTATTGAATGTCTGTTATTGTATGCTTCCACTGATATGAAAATTTTAATAAAGCCAAAATTGTAGAGACAGAAAGCAGATCAGTGGTTGCCTGGGGCTGAAGATGGGAAAGCTGATTGATCTTCAATAGGAGAGACCTTGACCTGGGGAACATTTTGGAGCAATGGAAGGATTCTAAAACTAGATGGTAGTGATAGTTGCATAATTGTATAAATTTAGAAAAAAAATCATCAAACAATATTTTGTTAGGTTTCTAGAACTCTAACATATACCTGAGGTAATCAGCTGCTAAAGAGAAAAGATTTATTTGGCTCTTGTTTCTGGAGGTTTCAGTCCATAATTGATTGGTCCTGTTGCTTTTACAGCTGTGATAAGGCAGCATAGCATGGTGGGAGCTCATGGCTGGGCAAAATTGCTCATCTCATGGCTGTGAAGCAAAAGAGAGGAAGAGGAAGGGGCTGGGATCACACTGTCCCCTTTGAGGGCCCAGCCTCAGTGACCTAAGAACCTTATATGAGGCCTCATCTCTTTGAGTTTCTACCATCTTCTAATAATGCCATTTTGGGGCCAAGTCTTTAATATATGGGCCTTTGGGGCACAGACCAGATCTAAAGGATAGCATGTATATTTACAACAGATATGTTTTGTGGCTTGGAAAGTATATATCAAGGAGGGAGGAGGAGAAAAGGAAAGGAAAGAAGAAGGAAGAGGGAAAGGAAAGATTTGCCAGGAAGAGGGATGAGGGAGCTTCTAGAATACTAGTGATACTTTGTGTCTTAATCAGCATGTTGGTTACAAGGATATGTTCACTTAGCGATCATTTATCAAGCTATTTATGCTTTGTGCATATTTTTATATAAAGTTATACCCCAGTAAACATTTAATAAAAAAACAAATTCGGTCAAGAATGCCATTTCTTCCCAGTTATTACTTAAGTATTTAATAAAACTAAGAGTTATTACTTTCTTGTTTATCACTTTATATAATTACATTACTCTGCCAACTTAGTTTTATGATGTTTAGCAGTTTAGATTTTATGTGGTTTAATACAGGAAGGGTTATAAAAAGATATATTTAGCTAATCATACAAGTGCTACAGGAATATCAGTTGAAGCCATTGTGTCTTAAATGTTCATCGCAATTATCAACATGGACAATGTTCAATGTGCAACCAAAATAAATGGATGTTTTAAGAGGCCTTGTTGGAACAATCAAATCATCAATCTCGAAAAGTGCTCCCCTCTCAGCTCGGTTCTCCTGCTGCCTGCCAGAGTTTCAATTCTATATTTATCATTCCAAATCAGCAGTACAGCAATTAGTTATTATAATAAGAGCTACCAATTTGTCATGTGCTGACTTCATGCCAGGCGCTGCATTCTCAGAGTTTTCCATACTTTAATCGTCTCATTTCACTGTCACAACAACCCTAAAAAGGAATTACTTCTTCCATTCTACAGTTGAAGAAATCCAGGCCAAGAGGCTTCCGAGTGTGTCCAAGCCCATGGTGCTGGTAGGCGACCCAGCCAGAGCGCGAAAGATGGGGTCCCTCCCACTCATCTCAGACTTGACGTCAGTAACAGGAAGTAAGTGACATATGTGAGACACGGCTGAACCCAAAGCATGACTCTTTACAAGGTCACTATAGTTATTGCACCTCAGACTGAGCTCGTGTTTTGCTAGGATGACAATGAATCCACCACTGGCCGCCAAGGTGGTGAACCCTTATCATTGTCACAAAACCAAAGAGATATTTTAGTAGGTTTAAAGTAGGCTTCTTGCTTTGCCATCACACTTTTATTTCAGAGCTCCTGAAACATTCACAGATGCCATACAATGGAAGCTTCACAAATGTTGTCAGTTGCACCTGGGGTAAAACATAGGCAACTCTATAATATAACTGTAGGGGAGGAAAATGATCTCCTTCCTTCTGCCCTTCTGACCTTCCTTCTCTTTTAATCTGTGGCAAGACAGATTAAGAATAGAAAAACATACAAACTTATTTCATGTAAATTTAGCAAGATGGAGCACCCTTGTAAGGAAGAGAAGGCCCAACCCGAGTGTTTTTATACTAGGTTTGATGAAGAGTGGACAGTTGTGGGAATGTGTGGTGAGACAAAAGGGTATAAGCCAAAGATACTGACATGGGGGTCCCTCTCAGCACCCTGCCATGTTTGCAGGTAAGGATACACCAGGCCTCTGGGTAGAGAGAGGGAATCTCTCTTATGAGGGGCTTATGACGTGCTTCAGGGGAAGGCCAGAGAGTCTTTCCTGTACCTGCTATCTCTCAAATACCTAAATTTGAAATACTCAACATGCCAAGTTGCCATATTCTGAAGTAACATGTTCTGAACTCCAATATAACATAACTATTTCAGACAGACTCATGCAGAACTCCTGCCTAAGCAATGCATTTGAGTTGGGGACAGTGCATGGATGCTGGTCACTGGGTTGAGGGAGGGGCTAGGCATCCAGGCAGGAAGAATTGTGGAAAAGGGGCCGTTGGGACCTGGTCAGAACAGGCAGGAACACAGCTTTGCAAGTGAACTTGCCCTTGCTAAACTAGCAGACATGTATGGGGGAAGTGGTTACAGGTACCAGTGGGGCAGGAGGGGGAAACCCATGCTGGAAATGTGTTCCTGACCCTTGGGTGGGCTACTGAGCAGTCAAGGAGGATGAGCCTCAGCATCTGGAGTTCTTACGAGCCTTTTGCAGGCCAGCTGGCAATGCCGTGGTCAGGCAGCTTTATTCCCATGTGACCCAGAAGGCCTCTCAGGGCCGGTAAACTTTTCAAAGATGACACATGGAGACGCTTGTGGGGCTAAAGACAGAAGCCAGAGCGTCTGAGTGCTGGATCAACGTATGATCCTTTCTCTATCGTTACAGAGAGTCATAATGATGAAGAGAATGGCGACATCCAAGGACACCCACAGGCCTTTCTCTCAACACTGATGAGAACCAGATTCCTTTCCCTGGTTCCATAGCTCCCAGCAGAGTTCTGTGGAAGCTGATTAAAGAGAAGGCCAAAAGCAGCAGGTAATTAGAAACCTTATAAAAAGGCAAAGCCCTCTCGTCAAACTTACCTCAGCGGCTCCATGGCTCGAAGTGGGGGCGGTGTTGGGAACTGCTGGCTACAAGGGTTTCTGCCAGAGGGGTGATTGGAGGCTGGGAGGAGGGGCCAGGGGGCTGGGGCCCATCCCCAGGGACAGCAAGTGGGAAGGGGCTGCTTAGGAATTTATTTCTGAGTAAAAACTAGGGAAGGCCATTTACAAGCCCAAGAAAATCTGGGTTGGTGAAAACAAAGGGGCACTATGAACAAAGAGGATGTAGGAGAGAGAGTCTCTCTGTCTCTCCGTTTCTCTCTCTCTCTCTCTCTCTCTCTCTGTCACACACACGTACACAGAACTACAGAAACAGAGCTCATCTCCCAGAGTGGCAGGGTGGTGAGTCTTCCCGCTGGCCAGTTCCTTGGCTGTCCCAAGACTCTATCAGGGATAGTTGGAAAGAGCTCAGCAAAGTCTTGGTTCTGGATAATCCATCAATTGCCTCCCTCAGGGCCCTCACCTCCGAGGGTCCCTGGATCCTCAGGGGGTGATACTAGTGGCCACATGTAGGCTGAGTGCAGGCTTACCCCTCCACCCCATGACCCGCTTAAACTTCTACAGTGGCAGCACACAGCCACTGTTCGGGTGCCTCTCTGCCTGGAGCATCCTCACAGCTTCTGTCCATCTCCAAGTACAGCATGACTCCTCACAGGGCCTCCCATTCTAATGCTCAAGTGGCTGTTTTGGAAAGTCCCCAAGGGGATCCAGACTATCCCTTTGTGTATTGCTGCTCCATAGTAATCCTAATGCTCTGACTGGGATGAGAGCTAAGGGACTAAGGAGGGCCAAGGCAAAGCTCAGAAGGCAGGGGATAGGGAGGGAGCCCTCACGGCAGGGATCATCCAGCACTGTTGTCCCACTGTGCTGCCTAGCAATGTTTGATTTGCCAGTTCTTTTCCCAGCTTGTTTACTTTCTTCTCTTTAGTGCTCTTTCATTTCTGTGCTCTCCGACCTGACCACCTCCTGTGTGCCAAGGCTATCCCAGGTGAAAGAGGCTCTGAAGGAAGGCTGAGACACAGTCCTCTCTGTCAGATCTGGCTGGGAATGGATGACTTCAGGACACAAGGAGTGTTCATGCTCCATGTGGGTGAGTAGAGGGCTGGTCTAGGGGTCCTAGCAGGAAGTGGGCAGAGTTAAGGGGGTGGGATGGAGGCCAACATCCATCTCTCCTTTTCCCTCTTCATCTTTGTCACTGCTGCTATGCTGGGCCAGATCACCAATTTGGAGGCTGAAGGAGGGGCCCAATGATGCTGGTTCCTGCTAAGGTGGCCAGATAAAATATAAGATGCTTGTGTTGCATGCAGTATTTGAGACATACCTCTTCTAAACAATTACTCATCGTTTGTCTGAACTCCAAATTTAACTGAGTGTCTTGTCTTCATTTGCTAAACCTGGCAACCCAAGTTACTGATGAATGAACGGGAGTTAGCTCAGTGAAGAGAGGGAAGGGTATGGCTGCAGGGGAACAGCATATGCAAAGACTTGAAGGTGGGGCTCCCAGGAATCATCAGGAACTGACCTTATCCACTGGGCTGGAATATAGAGTGCCAGGAGGAAGGGAGGCAGTGGAAAGAATGCCCCTGTCAGGTAGCTCTTGAGTATGTGCTAAGTGCCAGGCATCTGTGAGGTTCCATTCTTATTCTAGG
This sequence comes from Pedetes capensis, assembly GCA_007922755.1. Lineage (NCBI taxonomy): Eukaryota > Metazoa > Chordata > Mammalia > Rodentia > Pedetidae > Pedetes > Pedetes capensis. The sequence continues at coordinate 34,666 of VMDO01017111.1, read as the reverse complement.
GTGCTGTCTGAGCCACACAGAGGCAGCCTCTGCCTCCAGGGAGCTCACAGTCCACCTAAGAAGTAGGGAGGTGGGAGAGGGATGGGCAGGCCTTGAGGAAGTGGTAGCTGAGGGACCTCAGGTTCTCTGAGAGGTCAGCAAACATCTTCCCAAGGAAGTGACAATGTGCTGAAGGAAAGATGAGGAATAGGCATCTGAGAGCTGGAGGAAGAGTGTTCTAGGCATAGGGAACAGCGTAACGGAGGGTCCCCAAATGAAAAAATGGGCCTTAAGTTCCAGAACCTGAAATGTGATGTGAGAAGCTGGGGCCTAGAGAGAGGAAAGAGGGTCAGGGGATGAGGCTGGACAAGTGGGCAGGAAGCAGACCACACTGCAGTGAGTTTGGACTACAGAGGCCCTGCAGGAGAGTGAAGCAGGGGGTCACGCAGCCAGCTTTGTGTGGGTGCCTCGCTGGTGAGAGGAGGAGGGGTGAGAGGTGTGGGGCGGACAGAGTGAGGGAGGGTGGTGAGGGAGTACTGCAGATATGCAGAATGGACAAACGGGTGGCCTGGCTTAGCATGATAGTGGTAGAAAGAGAGAGAGGGGATGGTTCCTGGCTGTGCTGAGGGGGAGGCTTGGCAGGCCTGGGTTCCCTGGCACTGGGAGGTGAGGGGGAGGGAGGAACAGGCATGACTCAAAATTGCTGGTTTGGGCAGATGGGAAGACGGTGGCACCATTTGCTAAGCGGAGCTGGGGACTTGGGAGGTTGGGGGTGGTGGATGAGAGACTGGTTTGCATATGTTGAGGATGAGGAGGCCGGTGGTGGACTATGGCACAGTGGACTGTGAAGAGGGAGAAGACACATGGAGCCAGGCAGAGCTGCGTGTAAATCTCCCCTCCCACACTAGGCCGGGCAGCCTTGACCAATGCCTTTGCCTCTCCCACTTAGTTTTCTTGTCGCTATGGTGGAGTAAGGAGGCTGGTCTGCCCTTAGAGCTGTGGTGAGGGATGGTGGCAGCTTCCAAGCAAGCCTAATGCCCTCCACCTCTGGCGTTCATGTCCCCTGCCCCCACTCTGCTGGGTTGATCTGTGAGACTAAAACGGTATGGGTATGTCACTTTTGAGGCTGAGTTACAAAAGACGTGGTGGCTTCTATCTTGCTCTGTCTCAGGTCACTTGGTCTGGGGATTTTAGCTGCCATTTGTCAGGAGAAGCTCATATCACAAGTAACTGGTGCTTTGTCCTAAAAGCCATGTGAATGAGTTTGGAGGCCAATTCTCCAGCCTTCTGACTACTGGCAACTCCTGGTGATGGCTGGACTGCAAGCTCAGGACAGACTTGGAACTGCTTCCAGATTCTTGCCCCACAGAAATCGTGTATATTGTAAACCCCTGTGTATTGGGATGATTTGTTACCAGACAAGAGATAGCTGTTACAGAGGGTAAAAACATTGAGTGCAGTGCCCAAGCACATAGTCAGGACTAGCAAATATGCATAGGATCTGCAACTCTGAAGGTCAAGAGCAGGGGCTGGGCTGGAGGTGTAGATGAAAGAACCTTTGGCTTAACAGAGAGTAATGGAATCCATGGAGGAGGCTGGGTGTCTACTCCCTGTGGAGGGGTGAACGGAGAGGAGAGGATGGTGACGGACAGAAACTCAGGCTTAAAGGGTGCCAAAAGCAAGAGAAACATCTCTGTGAATCCCAGAGGAGCTCCAGAGGAAGGAGGAACACTCAGAGAACATGGCACCTTGGAAGCCAAGGCAAGAGGCTTCTTTAGGAGGGTGTGGGCAACTGCACCTTTGCAGAGGCCTGGGACATGGAGGTGTGAGAAGATTCTTTTGGCTTCAATACCAAGGAGGGCCCTGGTTCTCTTAGCAAGACCTATTTAGGTAGAGAGGTGGCCCCTGAGACCAGATTTGTTGTGGGTTGGGGCATTAGGGAAAGGGGAATATACAACAAAAGAAGAAAGAGGGGGGACATCGGGCTAAAAGAGAGGTCTGAACATTAGTCAGTGCCAGATAGAGTCCTGAGGCCGTTGATCTGATGATGGGGAGGACAGAGGGAGGGAGGAAGATCTGAGCCTAGGGAGGCTAAAGGGCTAGAACAGGGCAGGGCCCCAGAGCCCAGGCAGGGTGTTACCTGGACAGAGCAGAATCCCTCAGTCACCTTAGGGGGAAAGGACTGCACAATGCCAGTAAGGCCACAGGTGAGCAGAGGAGGGATCCAGGGAGCTCCCATGAGAGAAGCAACCTTTCCTGACCAATGGGAGGTAAGGCCCCCAACCTGCCTGGGGAGTGGGACAATTCAGAACTCCAGGCATAATTCCCACTGATCAGTTTCATCAATTACAGTCCCCTGTTTTGCACCCCACCCCCAACACCCTGCTACACTGGTTCCTTCCTGTAACATTGTAGCTGCCATAATAATAGCCACTTCTAGACCAGCGCCATTAGGCAGACAAGGATCATCAAGGACATCTCTTCACCGCAAGAGCCAGGATACTTAGAGGCCACCTGGAAAAGAGAGGCCGAGGGGTCAGGGGGATGCAAACCAGAAGCTGGCCTTCCCCCATAGGCTGGCAACCCTGCGCTCTATGTAGTAAAATATCTTCCAGCATGACTCTTTCTACCCTCAACCCCCAAACCAAGAGATCCCAATGGTTTACAGGAGAATTCTATTGAATATTCAAACCATGGAAAATCCCAGTCTTAGGGAAGCTGCTATAGTGATAGACTCATCTCGTTATTTATTTTAAGGGGCTGAGAAGGTAACTTTGATAGCAAAACCACACAAGGAGAGAGTAAGAGGAAAATAGAAGGCACATCTCATTCACAAATATGGATACAAAAGCTCTAAATAAAATATTAGCAAATTGAATCCAGAAGTATACCAAAAAAACAATAGATCATCAAGAATGGATGGAGGGTTTAATATAATCAAACTCATGATAGTAATTCATTATATTAGGGGAGAAATCCCACATTTGATAAAGTTCACCCATTCATAGAAAAACAGAATACTTCCTTACCCCAATAAAGGTTTATTTATCAAAATCTATAACAAATACCATACTTAATAGTGACATTAGAAGCAGTAAAGAACAAGATAGAAATGACCACTATCACCATTGCTATTCAACACTACAAGGGGGAATTTAACATGGAAAAACAAGGAAGAGGAAATAAAAACTGGATAGGAGATACAAACTGTCATTACTTGCAAACTCTGTGATTATTTACACAGAAAATTAGAGACCACCTACAAACTTACTGCCTGTCCTGCAGGACTGTAGCATCCACCCTCATCAGATTTTGGAAGCTAAGCAGGGTCAGACCTCGTTAGTACATGGATAGGAGACTGTCTGGGAACATCAGGTACTGTAGGCTTGGGAGAAGGACCTGGCAACCCACTTCCAAAAAACAATCAGCCATTGAAAACCCTATGAATAGCAGAGAAGCACTAACAATAGTGCTTCACCTTTTGTATACAGGGTTGCTAGCACTTAAACACTGACTTGATAGCACCTAACAACAAACTTATAAGAACCAAAAAGGAGTTAAATTTGCTGAATAAAATATTATTACAAAAAACCAACTGCATTTCAATAATATAAATAAATTATAAAATGTAAATTTGAAAATATAGCTTACAATAGCTATAAAACCTTTGGGAAAAGGACGCAGCAATCCACTTGGGAAGCAATCTTGAAACGACCAATGAAAACCCTATGAGGGTTGCTATGAGTCAGACCCAATTCAACGGCACCTAACAACAACGACATAAAACCTTAAAATATGAAACAATCTGTCAGACAAAACCACTGACAAAGTTAATCCCCATCATTCTTTATTTGGGGAAATAGAAACTTTGAGAGGGGCAATGACTCTTCTAAGGACACCTGTAGGTCAGAAGTAATTCTGGATTTTGAGTGGTACCAAACCCTGTAGTCTTGAGTCTTTCTTTCTTTCTTTCTTTCTTTCTTTCTTTTTTTTTTTTTGAGACAGGGTTTCTCTGTGGAACCCAGGCTGGCCTTGAACTCACAATTCTTATGCCTCTATTTGCCAAGTTAGGTAATTTCTATATTGTCCTCCTGTGAAAAGTAAAACTCATTGTTGGGTTGAGGGTGTAGCTCAGCAGTAGAGAGTGTAAGCAGAGTGCTTAGTTTGAGGCCGTAGGTTCAACCCCCAGTACCACAAAAACAAACAAAACTCCCCTGAAACTCGAATTTTTCTGATTATAAATTCAATATCCACATTTTCTAGGAAATAAAATTCAGAAGAACATTAAGACGTAATACCTCACTGACATTCCTTTCCTAATACCTTGGAACACCATGCTCATTGCTTTGGTGTTTTTCTTTCAAATTTTCATCTATGTGTATTTACAAAGTTAAGAACAAAATTAGGATTTTACCATGTATACTGCTGATTATTTTCACATTTCCCAATATCTTTATCTAGTTTCTGTGAACATATTGATACAGCAGTTATGTTGGTGAAGCATATGTTATTTAACCTATTGAGTTTTTGGAGAAAATCCAAATCAGACCTGACTGATGATCATATCGATGATATTGATCATCTCCATGAAAGTTCAACCCGAGAACCACCTGACAAACATGCAGAAACGAAACTCGGGTGAGTTCCTAACGCCAGTGGTTCTGGTGGAGAAGAGAAAATGGCAAAATCAACGTCATGTAACTGGTCCTACCTGAAGGGGACAGCGCTCTGGCTAGCTGGAAGTGAATGGCGTTTGGAGTGGGTCTACTCCTAACCCTGAGGCTTTAGGTAATTACCCACTGTCTGCAGCCTTGGTCTCTTTCCTGCAGTGGGAACAGTACCCCTGCAAGCGTCCTCATCTAGGGCTGAACTGCTTTGAGCCTCAGAGCTTTTTCACAGGTTGTTTTATCTGCTGAAGTTGGCTCTGCCCTTCCATCCATCTGGCTACCCTTCATTGCCCTGCCCACCACAGCTGGATTGGTAGCCTTGGGGGCCCATCCTCAAAGCCCTTGATATAGGGCGTCCTCCCTAACAGAGCAAAAGGCTAGGAGGAGGCCTGGTCACAGGCCCGGTGTCCTTGGCCATGGCGTCTGAAGCAGGGGCCCCTTTCCCTTATTCTCCATTGAAGTCTTCTGATCCCAACATTTAAATGATCTTATCTTGTCTACTAGCTGTTTCCTTGAGTCTTGGGATCTGCCAGCCTCGATGTCTACTGTACTCCCCTGACCTGGCAGAGTGGAGTCCATGCAAGTTTGTGAAACGATGGTGAAGAATCAGCTGTGGAGAAACTCGCACAGCGCACGAGGACTCCAAGAAGTGAGGGCTCAGGGCCGGGGAGACGGCAGACTGCAGGCAGACGCGGAATGTTAGGGAGGCCACTAGGTGGGGCATGGGGGCGGAGACTTGGGCGGGACTAGGGCCTCGGGGCGGGGCTTCAGGGTTGCAGTAGAGCCGGCCTGACTGCGCCTTTCAGGCTTCGCTGACTGGATTCACCCAGCACCTGGCTCTGTGGCTTCCCGACCTCGCCGCCGATAGGGGGCGCTCACATTCGTGGCGCCGCGGGTCTGCTGGGAAGGCGCTGCCCGCGCCGGGCAGCTCAAGCCGCAACTCCGGGCGCGGGCTCAGTCGTCCCCTCAGCCGCCGCCGCTGCCGCCGCCGGGGGCGGACTCGCTCGTCCCCGCGCTCGCGCTCTACGGCCGCCGGCATCTCCCGGCCGCCGCCGCCGCCGCCGTAGCGCGCAGTGAGTGGGGCGGGCGCGGCGCTTGTGGGGCCGGGGCTTAGGAGGGCCGGACACCAGGAGAAGCCTGGGCCGAGCGGCCGGGAGAACGCGGCTGAGGAGAATCTGGGCGGGGGCGCCTAGAGCCGGGAGGTGGCGGGGCCGCGCTGAGGGGACCGCGGGAGCCGGGGCCGCGCGTCCCAGGGCTGGCACGAGCTTGCGGCGGAGCCGTCCTCGGCCGGGCCTGGGCGAGGGCTCCGGGGCTCGCCGGCGGGGTAGCGCGGCACGCGGCCCGGGTTCTGGGCTCCGGTGCGTACCCCCGGCCCGGGCCGGGAGCGTCGCCCGACCTGCCCTGGGGCCGAGTCAGGTTCGGAGGGCTTTGCTCGCGGGACAGCAGTGGAGTGCGGCCCCGACGGGGCACTCCGGGTTTGCTCGAAAATGCTTTTTTTTGGGTGGTGCTTATTAGCCACCGCTTGCCCTAGTTTAAAGCGTACGGCAGGGCTTCTGAACCCTGCTTTTGGGGATTTTCTGCCCTGAAGAGATACTTAGGTTGCAGCTGAGTTCTTTATGCTCAGGTTTGTGTATGTTGTGGCAATTTTAATGTCAGAGGTGATAAATGGCCGTGGTAATTGGGAGCCCCTGCAGCACCTGCTGGGCTGACGGTGGTGGAGGCTGTGTCCGTGGGTGGGACGGGGAAATGAAACGTGACAGAGATCCTGTTTGGATATTCTGCTGAAGTTATCATGTTTCTGTTCAAGTATTCTAGTTCTAGAACAAGTTGATAAATCCAGTTGTAGGACTTTGTGTTAGAAGACGTCTAGGTGGCAAATAGACCTGGGATGACCTGGTTTGGCTAAGAATGTTTGGGGTAGCCCAAGTGTCTGTCTTCTCCTTATCCCCCTGGCATATTCATTTTTTCGTTGCCACAACTTAGCACGTGGATGATCCTGGTATAGTATAGGCCTGAACCTAAGATTGAGATGTTTTTAAATGAACAAATATGTAGCTATGAGAAAGAAAATAATTTCGTGGGCATTGTTGATAGGTTGTGAAAACTTGATCTTCATATGTAAGCCATCAGTCCATGTGGATACTTCATTATTTTGGTAATGCCTTAGATATAGGAGTGAGTGGTCAGGGTAGTCATAGATGCTGTTCCTAAGTTTTGTGATTTGAATTTCCATAAATCATATTTTAGCCAAAGCATTACTACATAAAGGAGTCCTGGGGTTAATCCTATGAATCCCTTAGCATGTCTTGGATTTTGATATTTGAGGTCTATTTAAAATAGATTACACATATTTATTTGGATTTGGCTTTACCTTGTAGACAATCCTGAGTCATGCTTTAAGAGAAGTTCCTTCTGAGATCAAGCACTCAGATGGCTGTAGTCTCTGTTGGTGCTAGACACCCCTTTTCCTGAAGCTGTCCGGAGCTCCAGGGAAAGCAGGGCCTGGGAAGATTGGAAGCACATGAAGAAGAAGAATCCTCCATGTTTGCCCTGTTTTCTCACTTTGCCACAGAAATTTTGTTTATGCTGTTGCCACAAGTATTTTCACATTCGTATAATACTTGTTTTATATTTATGATCTTGCTTATTTTCTCCATTTTCCCAAAGAAGAAGCTGGGCATAAAGAGTGATTTAGTCAGGGTCTCATAATCAGTAATGGAGCGAAATTGGATTACTGGGCCTTCTCACCTAGTACCCAGTTCTTTTTCCTCTGCACTGGCTTGCATGTCACTTCAGAGTCCTACTCCTCATCTGTTACCTTACTGGCCACTTTTGCCCTGTGCATTGTGTTTAAATGGTATAATTACTTTTGGGAAGATGATATTAGCAGGCTTTATGGTAAGAGGAATTATATGATTTTGTGACTGTTTGTGACAGCTCTTTCGCATTAAGGTCACTTTTCAACCTCGATTTTCTTTCTGCTAGACTACATGGTTGAGAGAAGTGAGAGTGAGAAAAGACTTATTTTTAAAATGATCCATTTCTGCAGTGGTTTAGTTAGGGATAATCTAACATTATAATCACATTAGCCTTGTCTGCCTGGCTACTTGTGCTGGCCTGTGTGTGGATGTTAACCCAAAGACTCCTTTAGATGTTGCTGAACTAGTTACTATAAAAAGTATTTCACTTTCAAACTCCCACATTTCAAGAACAGAGAAACTCAGTACAAAGGCAATTTTGAAGGTAAGTATAGATGGAGAGAATTTATTGAGTCTTCTTTTTGGCGTGCCAAACACAAAGATTTTAGCAGAAAAGCATTTTAAGGGCAACCCTGAAACTCTGGGAAGGCAGTAGTTACAGGTTTTTATTATTAGTCATTCAAGTTTAGAGACTTATATTGCAATGTATAGGTTGTTACATAGGAGTAGGACTTTCGCCTGGAGGGAGTCTTAGTCTGTAGCAGAAATAATAAACCCAGAATATGTGTGTTGAATTAGTTTATCATAAGCCAAAAAGCCCATAGATGCAATTCTGCTGTGGTGAAGAGGATAGCATTCAGGGGTTCTTAGGTTATTTTTTAAGTTATTATCTTGTTGACTTGTGCATTCCTCAGATTTGCTACTTAAGAAAATTTGTAATTTCTTTTAAGGCTTCTATAAATTTTTCAGTATGCTTGTTCCTTAACTTAATTACCTGTTAACATTATATCATCAGAATTTATACATTGGTTGCAATAACCTTTGAAGCTTAAACATGGGTGAATTTTCAGTGCTGCTTTATAGTCTTTGGGACAAGAATTTTATTTGCATCAAAGGTCAGATCTTTTCAGGTGAACTGATTTTACAAGGTCAGAAAGCCTTTCTTTGAACTTTGTATTTGTTTGTGCTTGGTTGCATTCATTGTCTTTTAAAATGATCTTTAGTAAGGAAAGTCACTTTAAAGGAAAACTTTTCTCATTAATATTCAGTCTCCATTCCTTACAAATTTTCTGAAATATTAGATATGTCTTTACCTTTATCAAGTATAACAGATCTATTTGATGGCTATTAGAAAGTCGTCCTTCTGCTGCCTGTCCTGTGGTCATTTAAACCTCTCAGTAAGCCCTTTACTGCAGACTGTGCCAGAAGAGAGAGAAGATAAAAAGCAAATGAATCATTTTCTAATTGTTAGCAGCTCTGGAGAATAGTTGAGTAGAAGAGATTGAAGTTATTCTGGAAATTCTTTTGGATTATATTTTATTTCATTCATTTCCATTGTCTCCAAGATGTTCCTAAAAGCCATCAATTCAGTGTCTAGCTATTGGATTAGCAGGAATCTTCCTACCTATTGTTTATATCTTAATATACCTAAGTATCTCTACAGGGATGGTTGGAAGCAAGTAGTAAATAAAATTTACACTAATCAATACTATTTTTTTCTCTTTGCGCTTATTAATGAAAAATTTGATTCTTTTACACAGTTGAGTCATTGTCATTGGAAATGACTAATAGTGACTTTGCTTCAGTTTATTTTGTTGTATCTTATACATGCATATAGGAGGGCTTTGGAGATGCTTTTAGAAACATGGGAATATGTAGATTCTGATAATTGCTTTGCTGAATTATTAAACTTGAGGTTTCATTACTTCTTTGTACTGGTGCCTTGGCTTTTGCAGTGGAACAGATTCAAGAGCATCATCTAATTTTCTTTCAATAAGTTATCTTGTTTTGATTTAGAAGGGGGGAGAAAAAAGGATTGGTGGTGGCCATACCTTGCATTACAGCTGTGACTTTGGCATTTTGTTTTTTTCCCTTGTCTTTGGTCTTCTCTTTCTCACTAACCATTTGGATGTGAATTCTTTATGTCACTTAGGCAGTAGCCATCATTATTCATACTAGTAAGTTCCTACCACTTTTATTTAGTCTGAGAGAAAGTTTTCTAGACCCATTAGGACTGCTTAGTTAGTTAGGCTGAGTCACTATAAAATTCTAAATAACACCTACTATGTGGACAGGGTTAATAGATGGCTGTTGTTTTTTTGTTTGTTTTTGTTTTTGTTTTTGTGGTACTGGGGGTTGAACTCAGGGCCTCGAGCTTGCATGCTTTGCAAGTGCTGGACCACTGAGCTGCACCCCCAGTCCATTTTTTTTTTTTTTTTTTTTTACTTTTCTGAGACAGGGTCTTGTTAAATTACTCAGACTACCTCTGGTCCCGAACTTGCGATCCTCCTGCCTCTGCCTCTTGAGCCGCTGGGATTACAGGCGTGCGCCACTGTGCCGGCTAGATGGCTATTGTTGTTGTTAGGTGCTGTGGAGTCAGAGCCATGTCAGAGTGACCCTGTGTACAATAGAACGAAACACTCTTTGACACTGTGCAAGGTACATGATATTTTTTATGTTTAAGTCCATTGTTGCAGCCACTATGTCAGTCCATCTAGTTGAGGGTCTTCCTTTTTTCTGTTGACCTGCCACTCACCCAAACATGATGTCCTTCTCCAGAGATTGGTCCCTCCTGACAACTTATCCAAAATATGTAAGACACAGTCTAGCCATCCTTGCTTCCAAGGAGCACTTTAGTTGTACTTCTTCTAGAATGTATCTTTTGGGTCTTTAGGCAGTCCTTGGTATATTCAACATTTGTCTCCAGCACCATAATTCAAAAACATTCTTCTCCTGTCGCCCTTAACTCAACGTCCAGCTTTCACAATCATATGATGCGACTGAAAATACCATGGCACTAGTCAGGCACACCTTCGTCTTCAATGTGACATCTTTACTTTTTAACATTTTAAAGAGGTCTTTTGCAACAGCTTTTCCCAAAGCAATGCATGTTTTGATTTCTTGACTGCTGCTTCCATGGTGTTGATTGTTGATTGTAGAACCAAGTAAAACAACATCTTGGACAACCTCAATCTTTTTCTCCATTTATCATGAAGTTGTGTACTGACCCAGTTGTAAGGATTTTTGTTTTATTGATGTTGAGGTACAATCCATACTGAAGGCTGTATTCTTTGATCTCCATTAGTAAGTGTTTCAAATCCTCTTGACTTTCAGCAAGCAGAGTTGAGTCATCTGCATAACACAGATTGTTAATGAGTCTTCCTCCAATCCTGATGACTATCCTCTTGAGCTTTTTGTTTCTTGGATTCTGTTCTTTCAATTTTTACCCTAGGAGGGGATTTACAGAAGGATCTAGAAGAGAACTCAGAAAACCCAAGTTCTTGTTCAGTTACTTCCCAACTTTGGGGTTTTGAGCAATTCACTTAATTTGCCCTGTTCCTCTCTTTTGCATCTCTAAAACGAGGACAGTACAGAATGGCTACTATCAATAAAACAACAAATGCTAGTGAGAATATGGGGGAAAAGAAACCCTCCTACACTGTTGAAGGAGTTGTACACATAGAAATCAGAATGGAAGTTCTTCAGAAAAATTCAGAATTGAACTACCTTTTGATTTAGCAATTCCACTCTTAGGTATGTACTCTAAGGAGGCTAATTCATTTACCCTAAGAGCATTACAATTCCATGTTCATTGCAGCATTGTTTACAATTACAAGGATAAGGATTCAGCGCAGATGTCCTTCAGCAGATGAATGGATTAGAAAGTTGTGGTATGTATTTACCATGGAGTATTGCATAGCCATGAAGAAAGATGAAATCTTGGCATTTGCAGCCAAATGGATGGAATTGGAAATCATTATCTTGAGTGAAACATCCCAGTCTCTAAAAATAAATATCATGTGTTTTCAGTTTGGAGACATTAGATGGGGAAGACTCATTTTTTATTTTTTAAAATTTACTTTTATTTTTATTTTGTGGTACTGCATAGTTGACTCCAGGGCCTTGCACATACTTTGCAAATGCTCTACCACTAGGCTGCACCCCCAGCCCATTTTTAATTTTTATTTTGAGACAGAGTTTCACTAAATTAGGCAGGCTGCCTCTGGCCTCAAACTCCCAATTCTCCTTCATCCGCCTCTGGAGTGGCTGGGATTATAAATATGTGCTACCATGCTCAGGGGCTGGGATTTAGCTCAGTTGGTAGAGCGCTGAGCTGCAGTTTCTGAGGTCCCGAGTTCAATTCCCAGCACCACAAAAATGGGAGAAGGACCTGGTAATCCACTCCCAAGGCAATCCCGAAACAGTCAGCCATTGAAAACCCTATGAGGGTTGCTATGAGTCGGACACTGACTCTACGGCACCTAACAACAACAACAACAACCATGCTCAGCAAGACTAATTGTTTTCCAGTTGCTTTGCTTAGATAGTGTGTATCTTTATTGATCAATGTTTAGTAGTCTTATTAGAAAATGCTCATCTCATAGGAGTAGAGAGTAGAATAGAGATCATTAAAGACTAAGAAGGGAAAGGAGAAGGGGGAGCAGGTGGCAGGGAGAATAGAGGATAAAATAAAGAACAAACTGTAACGATGCCATAGAAGAGCAGACACATTGTGCTCCATAGATAGAGCCATATAGTAATTAAAATAGAGTTGTCATTCTCAAAAAGGACATCTCTTGATCAAGAAGTTTCTAGGGATGAAATATTGTTCTTAGGTGCCGTGAAGTCATGACCAACTCATAGTGACCCTCATAGGGTTTTCAATGGCTGACTCTTTTGAGCTTGCCTCAGGAGTGGATTGCCAAGTCCTTCTCCCATTTTTGCGGTCCTGGGAATCGGAATTCTGGACCTCAGAGATTGCAGACACCGCTCTAGCAACTGAGCTAAATCCCAGACCCAGGGATGAAATATTAGGATTGCTAAATTCAAATGAAGTCTTCTCAAACAAATTGCTTAAGCCAGATAGTATACATCTTTGTGCCTAAAGCATACAAAAATGCCCCATAAACTTTACATTTGAGGTTTATAAAATAAAATAGGGACAGTAACCCATGCTTGGCTTACTGTATCAACAGTGTTGTGAGGAAAAAGACTTCCATATCCCTGTCTATTTAAAATGTTTCTTCATTCTAGATTCCTTTCTCAGGTGTGCATATTTGCTTTTGTGTACAACTAAGTGGGCTCTTCCCTGAAGTCCTCCATCTTCTCATTTGGAATCTTGGTCGTTTCCTCCTGCCAGCCCTTCTGTTGTGTAGCACTGTGGAATTGTGTTCTGTACTGCAGTTGTCACATATTGCCTTCTTTTGTAGATTGAAAGCTCTAGGAGGGCAAGGATTGCACTTTTCCTGTTTCTGTGTATCCACATTGCACATAGCCCCTTCACACCCCATATTGTAGTTGACCTAAAATAAATGTTGGTTATTGAGCTGTCAGGAGAAAATACTTTGGGTGATGGGAAAATGTCAAAGATGAGCATCTTACCAGAAGTTTTGGATAATTGGCTTTTTAAATTGTTCAGTTACTGATTGTTGTTATAGGTAACTGAGTCAGATTCTGGCAAGACAAATTAATAAAGCTTATTTCTTCGTTCTGTTTACTTCAGATAGTATTTGTGAAGCAAGTCAGAAGAGAATGAAATGGTGTTACGACAGCTCTGAATTTGACCTTTGTTCCGTTTCTCATGCTGCAGCATGTGGAGGCCTATCTATATCCAGCTGCTGAGAGTAAAGAATAAAAACTGACTTCACCTCATCCGGTCCACATTTTAGCTTGTTTGCTTTGAAGAATTTGCAAGGTGGAGAAATAGATGCTTCAGGCTCTGATTTCAGCCCATGCTGTGCTATGCAAATGTTCTCTACATGCCTGAATGACCTTTTGAGAAAGAGCCTTTGTGATCTTCTGCAGCCAGGGCTTGTTCTGGGAATTGTGTGCCAGATTCCTCTAAAAGTGGGAAAAGTAGATCTGTCAAAGACAAAAAAGCTGATGCTTTTCCTGGATGAATACCAACAGGTCCTTGTTTTTTACCAGCTCTTGCCAGTGCTTTTGAAATTTCCTTTGCAGTTTGCTTTGCAGGTTGGTTTGGGGAATGAAGTGTGTAAGAAGGAACTGACTAAAGTATTTCAGTAGCTGGGAAGCTGTTTAAGTGCTTTTGGATTGTAGATAAAAATAAATTCAAACCAGTGTCATTAGTATATAGGCATTTGTCAGTGTCCTTAGACTGTCTGTGAGTGTTGGCTGATTGACTCTCAGGTAGATCTGTAAGGTTCTTTTTGCCCCAAGTTGTGCTCTCACAGTTTGTCATTTAAATTGTTTTCTATTTGTTTTGATTATTGCACAGGAGAAATTATTCATTGTTGAAAGTACAATAACTTTTTATAGTATAAAATAAATACTACTCTGATATATCTCTCTTGGAAAGTGATACTGGTGTCTTGGATATTATGATTTTTGAATGGTCTTACTGATGTGTTTATGTAGTTAAAATGCTGATGAAAAGGTGTTTCCCTTTTTTCCTATTAATGACTTTTTTGATAAAGACCACTATAGGTTTGAACCCACATAAGGTGGTAGATTTAATCATAATGTTCTTCCATAGAAATTCTAAAAATTGGATTTTTGGAGGAGACAGAATTTGAATGCATTCCTCAGCTCTTCCTGTTCCAGGTATAGGATAGATCTTCCTCTGTCCTCAGTGGGCTTCAGAATTAAGGACAGAGCATGAAGATGACCCTGGGAGAATTTTCTTCCCTTGATCTTTGCCCTGTAGTAGGTTTTAGTTGAACAAAGAGGAGCAGTTTTTCTGGTGTTGGCCTTCTCTCTTGGGTGGAAAAGCCTTTATTCTCTATTTTCATAGTTACATGTGCCATCCTATGTCTGTTTTTCTCTTCCCAGAGTTTCTTTGGAACGTGGGCTCTTGAGGACGCAGTGGTGGAACAGATGGATAATGGAGACTGGGGATATATGGTGAGTGGTTCTTGTAGCTACACTTTGAAGACTGACAGATTATTTTTGTCTTTTTCCCCTATGTATCCTTAGGTTTTATAATACATCTTTTTTTATTTTTTCATTTTTATTTTTATTGGAAGTTTTTAATGTACAGCTTAATGGGTTTCATTATGGCATGGGTTTTATTCTGACATTTCCGTGTATCCATTTCATTGTACATTGCTCACATAACATCCCCCTTACCCTCTCTGGACCCTCCTCCCCATCTCCTCTCCCCGCCACACCAGTCGTCTCCTTTCTATTTGTATGTCTTTCTATTGAGAATATTTATCTATATGTGTGCATCCCAATTTTGATTTAAGACCAGGCTTTTTTCTTAAGTGATCTGCCTTTTTACATTCTCAGCAATATTCGATGAGTGATCTAGTGTATTTACATTAATGCCAGTCTTTGGTATTATTACTATTATTTTTTTTTTAATTTTAGCTATTCTTGTAGGGTTTTTTCCTTTAATCTTTTCTCTTTTTTTCCCCACCATACTCATAAAGTTGTGCTATTTACATTGAGGTTGACCTCTCCACTTCATTAGGTATAATACATCTTATAAGGATGAAAATCATGAGTTGTGCAACCCTTCCCCTTCTAATTATTTAAATGTGGGGGTGCATTTTAGTTTTCTTTTGGGTGTGTTAATGGAAACAGACACAATAAAGACTTTCCATGTAATTTTTTGTAATCACTTGTTGAGATATGGCATGAGGTTTTTTGGTTTTTTTTTTGCGGTACTGGGGTTGAACCAAGGGCCACAAGCTTGCATGCTCTGCAAGTGCTGGACCACTGAGCTGCACCCCCAGCCTTTTTTTTTTTTTTTTTTTTTTTTTACTTTTTTGAGACAGGGTCTCGCCAAACTACACAGACTGCATCTGGTCTTGAACTTGCGATCCTCCTGCCTCCACCTCCAAAGCTGCTGGAATTACAGGCTTACACCACCACGCCTGGCTAGCATGAGGTTTTTTTGTTGTTGTTGGTACTGGTTTTTTTTTTTTCTGTTCTTGGAGTATGTTGTTCTTAAAACTCTGTTCATGGAATAGTGACACTTAAAGGGATTGGTGGGTAATGAAACAAGAAACAGTGGACACTTTCTAGTGGTTGGGGATTAATGGTGAGAAGATGCCCTTTCTCCCATTTGTACCTTTTGTGTATGCCTATGTTTCCTTATTTTTCTCTTCCTCTGTTAAGAAATATTTGCTTTCCTATTACCTGAAGAGTATCTGTTGGACTTTTTATTTTTTCTTAAGTATGATTTTTGAGGGCTGGGATTTAGCTCAGTTGGTAGAGCGCTGCACTGCAGTCTCTGAGGTCCTAAATTCAATTCCCAGCACCGCAAAAATGGGAGAAGGACCTGGCAATCCACTCCCAAGGCAATCCCGAAACAGCCATTGAAAACCCTCTGAGGGTCGCTATGAGTCGGATACCGACTCGATGGCACCTAACAACAACAACAACAAGTATGATTTTTAAAACCAAAGGTATGTGTTATCTAGAGATGCTTGCTTTTCCAAATTAAAGGTCAGATTGCAACATTAATGTTACACAAATGAATACACTATCAGATTATGAAATTTGAAAGCTGCTACTAGCCTTTCGGCAGGTGATGGTTTTGCAGCAAAATTCTGTTGACTGAACTACATTTTAGCTTAGTGTTTGAAAGTATAAAGTATAAAAATTATTAAGATTATGCTTGTACAAAATTTTATTTTTAGAATACATTTCTTGATTTGTTCTTTTTTGGGGGAGAAACCCAAAGAAATATTGAAAGTAGTTTGAAAGTAGCTGTGTTTACATTATCAGATCACTTTTTTCCTATCTTTGTTACATTGTGTTAAGAACTGGAGAAGGTATTTTTTAAAAAATGAGAGAAAAAAAGAAAAACCTGAGTACATTTTAGTTTGTCTTTTCTTTCCCCATAATGTACTCTGACTTGAAAACTTTATGGATCCTGCGAAACTATATGGCTCTGGAAGTTAGGCCTTCTGAGACTAAATTTTTAAATAATTAGATTTATCCTTCTTTCTATCGCAAGCAAATGTTAGACCCTCTCATCTGGGTGGCCTTATCACTGAAAGTAATTTTGAATTATAGAATTGTCAAATAGATTATAGCTTGAAGGAATCTTATGCTTCACTGTGTTACTATTAATTTTCTTAATTTGTCAAAGTTAATGTTTAAAATTTTTCAAATGACTGATTATTTTTATAAAAATTTCAGATGACTGATCCAGTCACATTAAATGTAGGTGGACATTTGTACACAACGTCTCTCACCACATTGACGCGTTACCCAGATTCCATGCTTGGAGCAATGTTTGGGGGAGACTTTCCCACAGCTCGAGACCCTCAAGGCAATTACTTTATTGATCGAGATGGACCTCTTTTCCGATATGTCCTCAACTTCTTAAGAACTTCAGAGTTGACCTTACCTCTGGATTTTAAGGAATTTGATCTGCTTCGGAAAGAAGCAGATTTTTACCAGATTGAGCCCTTGATTCAGTGTCTCAATGACCCTAAGCCTTTGTATCCTGTGGATACTTTTGAAGAGGTTGTGGAGCTCTCCAGTACGCGGAAGCTTTCTAAGTACTCCAATCCAGTGGCCGTCATCATAACCCAATTAACCATCACCACCAAGGTCCATTCCTTACTAGAAGGCATCTCAAATTATTTTACCAAGTGGAATAAGCACATGATGGACACTAGAGACTGCCAGGTTTCCTTTACCTTTGGACCCTGTGATTATCACCAGGAAGTCTCCCTCCGGGTCCACCTGATGGAATACATTACAAAACAAGGTTTCACGATCCGCAATACTCGAGTGCATCACATGAGTGAGCGGGCCAATGAGAACACAGTGGAGCACAATTGGACCTTCTGCAGACTGGCCCGGAAGACAGATGACTGATCTCCAGCCCCAGGAGAAGTTCCTGGAATCCGACTCCCCAGGGAATGGAAGAGACTGGGGTTTGATTTGGTTTGTTTTTTGTTTTCTTAAAATCACACTGTGGTGGTTTTTTTTTTTTTTTTTTTTTTTTTTAATATTTGTATTTATTTGAGGCTTTGAGGACCAGAAGGAAGTTTTGTGCGTTAGCGGTCTCCTCCATGTTTTGTTCCCTCCACCCTGAGTATGCATGTGCCTGTTCAGAGTCTCCAGATACCTTTTTTATAAAAAGAAGTCTGAAAACCATTATGGTATATAATCTACCCTTAACCAAGCTTTTTTTTATTACAGTGCTAAAATGATTTCTGATAAAATGGTCCCTAACTCAACTAGAAGGCTAAAAATGCAGAAATGAAAGAATAAGCAGAATACTCATGATGCCTTTGAGGAAAATCAAAATATCATGTAGGGTGACCTAGTTTCCAAACCAATAAGCAGTATTGTAATATTAAAAGGAAAACTGTTCTAATCATTTAAAGGTACTTGTTAAGTACTGCTTTATACAGTTATGACAACTGTTTCTTTCTATGCATATAAATCGAGCAACCAAATATCTGTAGCCATGGAAATGTCTGACTAGAAATATTTATATTGGATTCTGAATACAAAATGTCCCTGTGGTAGAAATCTTACTTCTTATGCCTGGTACAGCATAATTCCCAAGTGTACTGTCTACCAGAAGAAAAAAAAAAAAAACCTTAATAAAAACGAAGTATGAAAATTAGATTTGTATTGGTTGGTTATTATTATGTAATGGAGAAAATCATACTCATCATCTAAAGTATGCGTTATGTCCTAATATATACCACCTATAATACATTTGTGTTTGATTTGAGAGCACTCAGTGGAACCTTAGGTTATAGTTCCTAAGAACTCTACTGTGTCATTGAAGCAGGGATGGGCAGAATTTTGTTTGAAGAGTGCATATTGAATGGTAAACATAACAGTTTGACAAATTTTTTCAAATAGGACTTATACTGAAGATTACAGATTTTTCTAAAATTGTAGTTCTGAATATGACTCATTCCAGCTTTGTGCTAATAAGCACAGGGACAAAATAACTAGCCATTTTATTCTCATATATTGTGGTGACCCACACATGTATATTATTATCAAAGTTAAGTTGATTTCTGAGGAGAAGAAATAAACTGCAGTGCATGACAGATCTGGAACACTTGGGTAAATGTGTGTACTTTATTTCACTGTAGTCTTCTTTTGCGTAGTTCAGTAGAATCATATCATTCTATTTCTTGGAAATTACTCACAGGAAGGATTGTGTTAATTATAGTGAGAATTCATAGTATGTTAGAACACCTTATAAAAGGCAGTCACATAACTTCTTCCCTGTTTTGTGAGGGAATAGTGCAGCTCTGAGGCTGTGGACCCTGCGGTAGGCAGGTCACACTTTCTCTCCTTTCTGTGAGTGTATTCTGAGATTCTCTCTGACAGGAAGATAAGAACATTTACTTATGCCTACTTGTGTCCATGTTTCTCTGAAATTTTATTTTAAAATTTGACAAATTACTCACATGCAGAAACCTCTAATTACCCCACTTTCACCATCTTCACGCTAAGATGCCTCAACGTTATTGACAGGTTGCTGTGGTTTCAGGGAATCAATGTACTCATACAAGGTTGCCATTTTAGAAATTTGTCTCCTATTTCAAATAGGTGGTTCCCTAAAAAAAGACCCCATACAGTTATATGTTGTTGAGCTAGCTAAAATCAATATGAAGTAAGACAGTTGGGTTGAAAACAGTTGTAGAAGTAAGAATAGTACTAGTTGTTCCAAGTTCATGAACGTTAAAAACTTATGAGTTTTCTCCCTTGTCCAGCTTACTGGAGATGAGTTTGCTTTTGGTAAATTTTCTTGGGTTTACTAATTAACAACTAAGTTATTGTTTATAAGTAAATTAGGGAAAGTAGCCAGCTGAGTTTTTTTTTTTTTTTTTTTTAATTTCTCAGGTGACATTCACTTTTGAGTGTTTATCTAGTTGGTTCTTGAAAATGATATGAAAAATGTAGCTTGTGTATATTTGGGTAAATTGAGAAAATTATACCTGTTTTTATAAAATTTTAAATCATTTTTATTGTGAAAAAGTTGACTTAAAAGTTGATGCTTAGTTGCATTCTCAGGGCTCTATATTTTATTTAGATTATTTTTGGAGGACTGTGTGGCTGCATGAATGTCTGCCTTTTAAAAAATTTATTATTTTTTTATATTTTGTGGTACTTTAGGGATTGAACCTAGGATCTTGCACATACTTTGCAAGTGCTTTACCACTGGACTGCACCCCCAGTCAATTTTTTATTTTTAATTTTGTGTCCAGAGTCTAAGTAATGCAGGCTGCTTCTGGCCTCGAACTTGAAATCCTCTTTCCTCTCCCTCCTGAGTGGCTGGGATTACAGGTGTGTGGCACTGTGCCAAGCTCATGAATGTGTGTTTGTTGAAATCTGAGGATTAACGATAAGGGCAAGTGGTGAGCTAAAGGTGCAGCTCAGTAGTAGAGCACCTGCTTAACATTCATGAGACCTTGGGTTTGATCCCCAGCACCATAATAAATAAATAAATACATGACACCAAGTAGTAACTCATGTGTTTATTGGCTTATTCTAGGTCTAAAGCAAAATTCTAGTATAACCAAATGGATGCTACAAATGGATAGTGGTACTTTTTTTTAAGTGTTGGAAATTTCAAACATATTCAAAAGCGGAGAGAACATTGTAGTGAATACCCATGGACCCACCTACTGACCAAATTCAACAACTCTTCCCTCTTTTTTTTTTTTTTTTTGCCCTTTATGGACTAATTTGAAGTAAATCAAGATATTTCACAGATATTACATCAGATTGTGTCTTAACGATAACTAAACATACACAATTTTAAACACGTATAGTTGTATCATGGTGCTGCTTACTCCTTGAATACTGTTGGTTATTTCATAGTTTGGCTTTCCAACTTTGTAGCACTGGTTGGATAAACTTCTCATAGGCATGGTTTTCCTGGTGTAAGAGAGAAGTGCATTATTAAGACAGAATATCTCTGCTAGAATTCATGACTTTTACTTTCAAATTAAGTGTTTAGCTTCAAAAAAAGCAGCATTACATAACATTCTTAATTTTTCAAATTATTTTTTAAATTTATTTTGTGTGAACATATGGAGAAACATTTTTTTCCAAAGGGCATCCTTCCTTTCTCATGCAGATTTTAAATTGTGTATGCAGGTGGCCGATTAAAAAAAAAACACCACCACAGCTATTCTTTGCTTTTGGAACTTAATACAAATCAAAGGCTTGACACACTGAAGTTCTTTGAAACTGAACATGAACCAGAAAGTGGAACCAGGTGAGCAATATTCTATGTCAGATCAGGTTTTCCCAGTCATTCTTTACTGCAGTTTCTGGCGTCTTTCCTTCATAGCTCTAGTCTCGTCTTTTATAATATTTACTTGCTTACTTTTTTTTTTTTTTTTTTTTTTGCCTGTTGGCACTAAAACTATAAGCTTCTTCAACACAAGGTCTATAATTTGTGTTCTCTATCTTCAATACCTAGAGTAGTTTCTGGCTCACTAGCATGTGCTCAGTAAATATTTGTTAAATGACTGAATGAGTGAATCAATAGATTTGTTTAACACTGCTAACTACTACTTGGGAAAATATGGTCTTCCTTTTTTTCTCCCCTTAATACTGGGGATTCAACCTAGGACTTTGAGCATGCTAGGCAGGTGGTCTACCACTGAGCTGTCCCCCAGCCCCCACTTTAAAAAAAATTTATTTTTGGGGTACTTGGGGGTTGAACTCAGAACCTTGCACATACTTTGCAAGTGTTCTTCCACTGGGCTGCACCTTCAGCTGCCCCCTGCCCCCCCTTTTTTTTTAAAATTTGAGACAGGCTCTCACTAAGTTATGCAGGCTGCCCCTAGCATTGAACTTGGATCCTCCTGCCTCAGGCTTACAAGGTCACTGGTATTATATAGGTGTGTGCCACCATGCCAGGTAGGTAATAGGATTCTGAATTTGAAATTATCTCTAGTGGTTCCTTCTTGCATTCATAGGTATAATTTTGTGCTCAGAGGGGGAAATGTATTTTGCAGGGTTTTTTCTCCTTTTCTTGCTTTCTTTCTTTTTCTTTTCTTTCCTTTTTTTTTTTCTTTTCTTTTCTTTCTTTCTTTTATTTTTGAGAAATAGCATCCAGATCGGACAAAAAGACAAAAGCAGAATCATGGTTAAAGTTAACCAAGACAGCACATTATCCTATCAAGGGATAAAGCCCAACACATGCTGCCCCAGATCAAAGAGAGACTCTGTGAGTATAAGACATTTAACTTAGTATAATAGTTTACTTTTAGTACAAAAGCATCAGTGAAATATATTCCCATTTGTACTTTTATGTTTACAGGGCTTGTTTCAACATAGTTGCTGTTTTAATTTATTTAAAATACCTGTAATGTGACTTTTTCTGCTGTACAAATGAGGGAAAATGTCTATTACAGCTTCAAAATTATCTACAGCAGATTAGAAAAATCACTTTAAAATTTTTAGTGGTCTCAAGGGTCTTGCCTTCAGGTGGCTGACATTCTAGCAGGGGAGACCAGTAATAAACCAAGAAAGTAAAAATATGTAATATGCCATAAAGGAAATAAACAGCATCGTTTGAGAGAGGGGAAAAAATGTGGTTTCTAAAGGAGCCAGAAATGTGTTGTAAGATATTATGGCTATATGTTGTTGTTGTTGTTGTTGTTGTTGTTGTTGTTGTTGTTATTGTTGTTGTTAGGTGCTGTTGATTTGGTATCCGACTCATAGCGACCCTCTGTACAACAGGGGAAACATTATTGTCAGTGCTTCTCTGCTGTTCATAGGATTTTCAATGGCAGATGGCTATATATTAGCAGTCTACCAAGTATCATTTTGACTAAGTGGAAATGAAGTCGTTTGTAACCACAGGTTCCTAAGCTGCCATGCATGAAAAAGCCACATTGGTATACTTGTTAACTTTTTAGCAAGGTCATGTAGGGGTAGGATGATGAGAGTCTGAGGCATTTGCCTGCAGCATATTCCTTTGTTTCATTATATAGGACATAAAGCCATGTGGAAAGTGAGAGTGTACTCGCTGAGAGATTCTGTAGTTAGGAAGGTGAAGATTCCATCCTTATTCAGTCAAGTGCAAGGAGATAGAGAAAAGTGAATGGGCTGATGTACATCAACATTTTATCAAATCTATTGACAGTGTGCATCAGTTATGCCTCATTTAAATATTCCTGGTCTCATATGGTACCCAGATTGAAGGTTTTAAAAATATGGATATCAAGAAATCCTCCTACATTCTTTAGTGACCATGAGGAACCTGTAGAAATGGAATGTGTTGCCACCAAACAGGTCTGAGCTGTATGTATTAACATTTCCTGATAAGTGTACAGTGGGGTGGGTGGTCCTCTGCAGCACCGAAGGGCATACACTTACCTTTAGACTACAGAAACCAGGCCAGACTGGGAAGACTTGTATTTTTACATGAGGATTTAAACATTAGAAAGAAGTAGCACACTAAAAGTAGACTAACTGTACTGAGCAGTAAATGTATTCCTTCTTTAGGTGTTTATATTTCCTTGTTGAGTAAAAAGATGTCTTCTGGGGACGGGGATTGACCGAAATGTATTGGCCTTCTATCTGACAACCGTCCTGAGGGTAACTGGCTGTGGTATAACTTTAGGTAATCGTGTTAAATTAAGCTCTGAGGTATGACAGAATACAGATTGTTAAGAGCAAGTCTAACACTGTGCCAAGTGTGAATGAAAGCCTAAGAGTTGCCAATTTGATGGGCTGTTAAGACACCTTTTCTGAAATTGACTGAAGAGGTAGAAAAGTTTCACCATCTGAACAACATATTTGCATTATGAATCTTAAAATAACCAGTACTGCAAAAAAAAAAAAAAAAAAAAAAAAAAAAAAAAAAAAAAAAAAAAAAAAAAAAAAAAAAAAAAAAAAAAAAAAAAGAAAAAAGAAAGAAAAAAAAAGAAAAAGTCTGTCTTGTACCTATAGATTATTTGTTTTTGTCATCTATGCTATTTAGCATTGTTTCCCCAAATTCTAAATGCAGTGCATCTATTGACATCTGTCACTTTCCTCAATGGGGCTGGGGCTGCACAGAGTCTGGGACCCTGGACTTAAATGGCTGGGATTTTAGGAATCCTCCCTCTCTGCTTGCTGTTAATGGCTTAGAATTCTGGTATTCTTTCCAAGGATAGCTGAGGATCTTGTCAGCAGAGCATTTGTAATTGTCATTTACATGGCTTTCCTGGTTACCAGTGGCTGTGTGTGAAGCTTCCTGTCATGCCTAAATGCCCACTTCTGTCTACATAAAATGGAGAGTTAAAAGGCTGAAAATGAGATGGTTAAATCACTGCAGTGATTTGTCTTCTTATTTTTGTTACTTAAAAGCTCGTTTGCCACTATGTGTGTATGCCCTTGGGCGTGTCAAGCCATGATTGAGAGCTTGAGCCTTCCTCCTAATTCCCCTCACCAAGTTATGAGCAGTGCATTCTGCTGACTACAGTTCCTGCCAGGCCACACCCCTGGTTTCTTTTATGTGTTCTCTAAAAATATTTTAAACAGACATGCTATGTCAAGTGATTTCCAACCTAATGGGAATCAATTAAAATGGGAAAACACAGAGATATATTTACTGCTTGTTCTCCACTCTCTTACATAATTTATGTGTTCCACTCAACTACCTGAGTGTTGACTGGTGACTCCTGAGCCCACTGGAATAGACGTTCATAGACATTTCCATCATAACAGCCAAGTGCTGAATTTAAACACTGATCCGTGAAATCAAAGGCGTCAGTTAACAAGATAGCATCCTTCCTGAGAGAGGAAACAAGAATTTGTGAGTATTTTAGATTGCTCCTATGAATCTGATTAATCTGGGATAATGAATAACAACAACTAATTAGAGGTTGCATCATTATTCACTTTTTGAACAATTCAGCTTTATACAGTTTTTGGGTTTAATTTTTTATTGAGTTGTATACGCACAGTATAGGCAGAGTTCCTTAAATCATTAAAAACCAGTATATCCCTGTCTCTTTGCTTCATTTCCTTCTCCCCAGAGGCAGTTTCAGTCTTTTAGCTGGTAATTTGTTATTTACCTGAATATGTCTAAATATTTATATTGCCAGCAACTTCTTGGTGCTTCAGTTTTAGATGTTATCTGTTGGCTCTCCTTACACGATAAGGATTTACTTTTAGCAGCCGTCTCTTCACCATAGCTGCCCCCAACCCCATACTTGGCTTTACTGCCTCCTAATATAGTTGTTGGAAGAAGGACCCAGCAACCCACTCCCAAAAATTAATCCACCATTGAAAATCCTATGAACAGCAGAGAAGCACTGACATAGTGTTTTGCCTGTTGTACGCAGGGTCACTATGAGTTGGATACTGACTTGACAACACCTAACAAGAACAACAATATAGTTGTAATTTTGGCCAGACCAGTATTCAAAGTTGATATTATAGTGAGGTAGCTAGGATACTGCCCCTTATTAATCATTTTTTGATGATGACTCCTCATGATCATGAGTCCCACAACCTATAACCCTTGTGCCCTTTGTGGTCTCACTTTCCTCAGTGGCCACCTGAAATTCCAGTTCATTATATTCACCCCTCAGATGGATATTCAGCAAGTTTTCTTTTTTTTTTTTAAAGCAGTTTTTCTTGCATTGTCATACTAGTTTAGCAAAGCCCATCCCTTGTTATCTCCAATTTTCCACTGACTTTGTGGAAAAGTTAACCTTTAATAGTCATACTGGCTGGAAAAACCAGCCTAAATTGGTGTCATAAGGATTCAAATGGACCCAATTCTTGCTTAGCAATCACGTAACACTGGTCTGGTTCATTTACTCTTTCATTCTCTTCGGTGATTATTTCATACATTCTTTTCCAACTCCATGTCTACACTACCCCACCTCCTCATCTCTCTCTCTCTTCTTCTCCCATCTCTTCTACCAGAATGACCTTGCATCCTGTTTCATCCATAAGGTAGAACCAGTAATAGGATTTCCATGAGTCCCCCCGCCCCCAACCCTGCAATTATATAATGTACCTTCTCTGCTGAGTGCAGGTCAGCCTTGTAGGCTCTAAGCTCAGGTCAGTTCATCCCTCGTTGTCTACTAGATGCCTTCTGCTCTTGCCTACTGGGGAACAATGTTGCAGAAATTCCCCTGCCTTTCCCCTACAATGTCAAAAATCTCTGCTTGATCATTTCCATCAGTATACCAACATGTTCTCATCAGTCCATCAGAAAAACAATCCTTTGAATCTTGTTTCCCTCTCCCTCATCAATCCTATCTCTTGGTTCTCCTTTATGACAAAACCTGAGAATTCTGTGCCTGTTAATACTTGATTATCTCCATGCTCCCTTTCTCTCTAGAGAGAGCTGGATTTGTTCAGGTTTTCACCTTCACCACTCCACTGAGATAGCTCTTGTCAAAGCCACCTTTTGCTATCTTTGGAAGGTCCTAAAACTCAGTACTTGGGCCTCTTCTCCTCCTGCACTTAATCCTTTGGAGGTCATCCCTCCTGTGCCTTTAAATATCAACTATAAGCCAGTGGCTTCCAATGTTATCCTTCCTGCATTACTTACCTGCTTACCAAAATCCGTACTTGGATTTCTAACAGGATTTTCAAACATAACAAGTCCAAAACCAAACTCTGGATCTTTTCGTTTATCCTGTCCAAATCTGGCCCTCCTGTAGTCTTCCCATTTATAGTACATGGCCTTGATTCCTCCTTCTCTCTTGCCCCATATCTATGTAAATAGTATTCTATTTTAAAAATATATACAAATTTTATCCACCTCCCACTACCTCCAATGCTGCCACTATGGTCCAATCTGTGATCATTTCTCACCTGTATTATTGCATTAGCTTCCCAACATGTCTCCCTACTGCTTTTTACTTTTATTTATTTTTTGAGCTGACACCTGAACCCAGGGCCTCAGTCATGCTAAGCATGCTATCTACTCCTGAGCTAAACCCCAGCCCCTGCTTTTTATTCTTAATTCTTAGTATGACAGCTGCAGTGATCCTTTAAAAAAATATATCAAGTTATTTCAGATTGTGACTATCTTATGCTCAAAACCCTCCCAAAAGCCAAAATGATTTTTTTTTTTTTTTTAGTACCTGGAGGTTGAACTCATGGCCTTGCAAGTGCTCTACTTCTGAGTGGTACTTCTGCCCACTTTTATAATTTTTTATCTTGAGACAGGGTTTTGCTAAATTATGCATGCTGCCTCTGGCTTCGAACTTGCAATCCTCCTACCATCACCTCCCGAGTTGCTAGGTTCAGAGGTGTGCATTACTGAGCCAGGCTATAAAAGTCTTTGCAATGAATTATATGTCCCACTTCCTCTCCCTGCCCATGCATGCTGACTCTGACCTCTGCACTCATTCTCCAACTCAGTCAAGCCATTCCTGCCTCTGTGGCCTCTTCTCTCTTCTTTACGTGGATATGCCAAGCACACTCTGGCTTCCAGTGCTCTGCCTAAAAGAGTCTTTTCCTTGCCACCACATGGCTCCTGTCACTGGTCTTTCCTTTACTCTCAGGTCTTTCCTCAAATGTCATCTCCCAGAGATGCCTTCTTAGACCTCTTTACAATCATATCCCCTCTCCGCTGCATTGCTTATCCCCTTTCCTTGATAAACTTTTCTTCATAGCACTTACTACCATTTCAAATGTATGTTTGACTTATTTTATGTGTGTGTGTGCATCTGTTTTCTTTTGCTTGTAGGCACTGTGGCCCTTTTCAATCTAAAACTCAGTTACCTTTCATATGAGGGATATTTCCTTGAATTACTTTATTAATGAGTTGCCCTCTTCTGTTTTCTCTGTCTTCTCTTTCTAGACTTGTTTTTCAGATGGTGAATAGCTAGGATAGGTCCTCTTACTTTTAAAAAATCCTTTCTACTTTGGTTTTTCTTTCTTTTCTTTTTCTTTTCTTTTTTTTTTTTTTTTTTTTTTTTTTTTTTTTTTTTTTTTTTTTTTTTTCTTTGTCTTTTTTCTTTCTTTCTGTTATGTTTTCTCAACTTCATCTTCTAATCCTTGAGTTTCTCGTTTCTATTATTATTTCAAAGAGCTTTTTTTTTTGTTCCTGAATATTATTTTTAAATAATGACCATTTAGTTCTTATTTTGTGGCTGCAGTATCACTTCTGAACTCTTTGATGATACTGCTGGGTTTTTGTTGTTGTTGTTTGTTTATTTATTTTGTTTTGTTTTGAGTTTTCTTCTCCCTGCAGATCTGCTTGTGTCCTTCGAGTTGCCTTGCTCTTGTTTGTTTTGGTCTCCAAGATCTTTTATGTTAGGGGCTTTCCTCAAGGGTCTTGAGGTCCCTGAATCTGATCATAGCTAAGAGTGGGGCATTAACTATCCCCATTAACAGAAGCTGTGGGTTGCTTGTTAATGGGGTTTGCTGTGGGGTGAGTTGGGTTGTGAGTCCCTGGCCTCAGTCTTCAGCTCCTTCTCCCTCAGCTCCCTGAAGGACTGTCTTGTTATCTTCCTCCAGGGTGCCAGCCTGGCTGCCAGCCTTCTGGGAACCAGTAAGAAAGAGTGCTGGGGGAGGGAGATGTTAAATCAGGCCTGTAGAGGCCCCCTGTTTTCTTTAGGGTAGCCTCATCTTCAGCTATTCCTAATGGTCCCTGGTCCACAGACCCTCTGTTCACCTTTTTATCAAGCGAGGTCAAGGAGTGTCTTGAAATGCTTTCGAAGTGGACATTCCGCCCAGCCTGAGTCTCACCTCTTCCCTGTTGCCAGAGGCACACAGTGGGTGTTTTCTGC
Organism: Pedetes capensis; assembly: GCA_007922755.1. NCBI lineage: Eukaryota > Metazoa > Chordata > Mammalia > Rodentia > Pedetidae > Pedetes > Pedetes capensis. The sequence continues at coordinate 6,436 of VMDO01017111.1, read as the reverse complement.
TGATCTTATCTGCCCAGTCACTGTGTCTATCAGTCCTTCAACTTTCATGCTGCTTCTCCTTCCTTCTTTTAGTGGGTTGATATGTTTAAATATGTTAACACATTTGCTGGTATGTCAGTAGGGTTCCAGGAAGGAACAAAAGTGAATGCCTATATTCAGTCTGCCATCTTTACCTGGAAGTCCCCCAATGGAGATCTTGTTGTTAGGTGCCATCTAGTCAGTATCTGACTCATAGCAACCCTAAGTATAATAGGTGAAACACTATTGTCAGTGCTTCTCTGCTATTCATAGGGTTTTCAATGGCAGATTGACTTTTGGGTCTGTCTCCCAAGCCTACAGCAGCTGGTGTTCCCAGGTGGCCTCCCATCCAAATACTAACCAGGTCTAACCCTGCTTAGCTTCCAAGATCTGACGGGATCAGATGCCACAGGGCTATGGCTGCAGTCAAAGGAGATTCTAGGACCACTTAAAACAACCAAAAACTGTCTGGGTCAGTTCATTAACACCCCCACAGAGAGCTGGTTCTTGGTGTCACTTAGAATCATGTGCTGCTCTTCATTTGTCATCCCAGACATCTGAGGGATATAATGATTAATCAAGGGAGGGAGCTATGACACAGAACCGCTGAAAGCATGGAATCTGTTACATACCTAATTATCCTGCAGTAGTAAGGTTACTTAGGAACCAGAGCGTAAGTAAATCAATTTGTGGGTTTGCTACCAGTATAAGTTGGCAGCTTGCGTCAGGCTGTCTGTCTTGTCTTGAACTGTAAGTCTCTGGAGTCAAGGCAAGCACTTAGAAATGCTTTTTGCAGATTAAAAAAAAAAAAAAAAAAAAAAAACCAACACAAACCCTTTAGGCTTATGAGGTGTTAAGGTGATCTTTTGTATTTTATCATCACTGCCAACCAGGGCCAGAACATTACTTTCTTCATGTGCTTTTAAAATGCCAAATGTTTCAGACAGACACACTTGGGCTTGAATTGTGCAGTGCTTAATTATGCTCTTAATGGTAACCCCCCACTGGATCTTCTATATTAGGGAGAGTTTAATACCAGGGGCATAATTGTATCAGATATATTCTTGATAATTCTTGATGATTTAATTGAACAAATATTTTTAGCCATTAACTATCTGTTAGGTGCTTATGTGTAGTCATAAATGTCATGTAACATCATACATTGTTAGAAACAAAGAATTTGGTCTTCTTAAAACTTCTTCATGAAAATCTTATAAAAACTTTAAATCATTTTCCTTTTTATTTTCTTGCTGATAATGAGAAGTACTAGAATTTTAGGGGAAAAATCACACCCCCACACATACAATTGTTGTTGTTAGGTGCTGTTGAGTTGTGTCCAACTCATAGCGACCCTCAGAGGATTTTTCATTGGCTGACTGGGGATTGCTTTGGGAGTGGATTGCCACGTCCTTCTCCCTCTTTTGCAGTGCTGGGGATCAAACTCATGGCCTCAGAGACTGAAGAGCAGTACTCTACCAACTGAGCTAAACCCCAGCCCACACATACAATGTTGTTGTTGTTGTTAGGTGCCATCTAATTGGTATCCAACTTGTAGCGACCCTCATAGGGTTTTCAATGGCTGTCTGTTTCGGGATTGCCTTGGGAGTGGGTTGCCAGGTCCTTCTCCCATTTTTGCGGTGCTGGGAATTGAACTCAGGACCTCAGAGACTGCAGCGCAGTGCTCTACCAACTGAGCTAAATCCCAGCCCACACATACAATAGGTATCATATTTTCTACCCAGTGAGGTCTTGGAAAGGGCATCTATTCATCTTATTAATAATGGTAAATAATTCATATTGTTTTAATATCTGTTTCTTCTAGTACCCTGGTCAGGTTGGACTTTAGTTTTGATATATTTTTAAAGCAATACTTGCACTATGTATAAAATAATACGATGAAAACATCCCATTAGTATTTCACAACTCTAAATTGTATTGCATTAATGCTGCATTTAAAAAGTATTATTGCTTTACAAATCAATATATGAATTACTGAGTTTTTAAAAAATTTCTTCTTGAAGCTAAGGGTATTTTGAAGTAAGTTTACTAAACTTGGCAAAAATCTTAAGCACATTCAACAAAGACAGAGATGTTGTTGTTGTTAGGTGCCATTGAGTTGGGTCCAATGCATAGCAACCCTATGTATAACAGACAAAACACTACTCGACACTGTGCCATGCACAAGATCTTTTTTTATGTTTGAGACTGTTGTTGCAGTCACTGTGTTTCTTCTCATTTTAAGTCATGCCACCTTAGCAGATGGAGGTCCTAGGGGCTCTACTCCATTCACTCTACTTCAAGGAGTCAACTCTTTCCCTGTTGTCTTTTTAATGTCTTCCAACCTGGGGGACTCATTTTCTGGCACTATATTTGACAATGTTTCTCTGCTATTATAGTGTTTTCAATGGCTAATTGTTTTGGGTGTGGGCTGCCAGGTCCTCCTCCCTAGATTATCTTAGTCTGGAAGCTCAGCTGAAACCTGTCCACCATGGGTGGCCCTACTGGTATCTGAGATACGGGTAGCATAGCTTTCATCATCACGGCAATATGCAATCCCCTACAGCATAAGCTGACAGACATGTGGAGGAAGATAGGGATATTTGTGAAATAACAATACCTTAATCTTAATGCAGGGATTCCCAACCCCTCTGTGGCCTGTTAGGAACCAGGACACACGGCAGTAGTATAGGGAGTGAAGCGTCATCGGTGTTTACAGGTAATGTAATGTGTTTGAGTCATCCTGAAAACCACCACCCACCCCAGTCACTGGAAGAATTGTTTACATGGTACCAAAAAGGTTGGAGACCCAAGCCTTAATGTATAGGTTAAGGGCTCATGCTCAGGTGTCAGGCCTGAGATTTTACTGAACTTCTCCCCTTCCCAATTGTGCAACACTGGGCAAGTTAACTCCCATAAGCCTGAATTTCCCCCTAGTAAAATAGGGAGATTAAATTGAATTCAAAGGGCTGGAAGGATTAAATGAGATGATGTATGTAAAAGCTTTTGGCACAGTCCCTGGAACATAAGTACTTCTTAAATGTTGTTGTTGTTGTTAGGTGCCCTTGAGTTGTGTCTGACTCATAGTGACCCTTATGGGTTTTCAATGGCTGATTGTTTTTTTTTTTTTTTTTCCGAGATTGCCTCAGGAGTGGGTTGCCACGTCCTTCTCCTGTTTTTGTGGTGCTGGGAATTGAACTCGGGACCTCAGAGACTGCAGAGCAGTGCTCTACCAACTGAGCTAAATCCCAGCCCTCTTAAATGTTAGCTACGTTTAATTATTACTATGTTTAATTATTAACATATTCATTTGTAGCATTTTTCATTTTATTCACATACCTCAGATACTGTTATTTCCTTGACAATGTTGAGGAGTTCAGTTGAGATAGGTAATTTATTCTTAGGCATTCTTATTTCTAATTTTTCTCCATCTTTTTTTCTTTTATTCCTTTTTGTTTCCTCTCCCAGTTCCGGGGTGGGGTTGAACCTAAGGTCTTGTGCCTGCTAGGTAAGTGTTCTGCTACTGAACTGCATCTTCAGTCCCCACCTTTAAAAATTTTTTAATTTTGGGCCAGGGTTTTGCTAAATTGCACAGGCTGCCTCTGGCCTCGAACCTGTGATCCTTCTCCTCTGTCCCCCAACTTGCTGGGATTATAGATGTGTGCAATGGCACCTGGCTCCATTTTTTTCTTTCATTAAGTCCTAAGGCTCTATCTTGGCTTAACGCTAGGGTGTAAACCTCTCTGGACCCTAGCTAGCAAAGTCTTGGAGTTTGAAGGGTCCTGTGAACCAGGGTCTAAGGTTAATCTCTGAGGTGTGGCATGGGGTGAAGGCCCACCACTTACCGGATCAGGAGGAGCAGATCCAGGTAGGCTGTTCTCACCATGTCTACTTGGGCCCCAGAGAGGAAACCATCATGGAGAAAGTCACCTGAGTTAGTCAAGATCCCGTGTAAGGCAAAGAGGTCACAGAGGCGTTTGAGCACCTGCTGAATGGCTGGCTCACTGTCTAGTTTCTCCAGAGCGTCTTTAAAACTCTTCACTGTGATGTAGTAGCAGTGTGCCTACAAAGACAAGATGGATTAGCCACAGATCTCTGATTTCCAGCTCCACAAGTCATTCTGGAAGTTTAGCAAGATTGCTGCAGGGAGCCTGCTACAGCCATGTGTTTCTCAGCAGGCTGACAAGCAGCCACCTTTTCTCCTAGCTCACTCAGGGTCTGACTAAGCTTTTCCAGTGTATATATATATATATACATGTATGTGGTCTTGGGCTGGGGTTTAGCTCAGTTGGTAAGAGTATGGCTCTGTGCCCTCTGAGGCCCTGGGTTCAATCCCCAGCACCATAAAAACAGGAGAAGAACCTGGCAGCCCACTCCCAAAACAATCAGCCTTACACATGCTATGAATAGTAGAGAGGTACTGACATAATGCTGGGCATGGCACAGTGTTGGGGAATGATTTGTTCTCTTGTACATAGGGTTGCTATGAATTGGACCCAACTCCCTGGCACCTCACAACAACAACCTGTGTGTATTGGGGGCTGATGGACTCTGAAACTAGGCCCTTGGTTTGCTCGTTTTGCTTGGGGCAGTTTCAAGTAAAATGTTTCAAGTAGAAAGCATATGGCAGAATTGAAGGCTGTCCTAGGGGATGTGGAGGGCAGCCCCACTTTTCTCAAGAAAAAGTGGTTGATTGTCAGCCATGGAAAGGCAGTGGTATGTGCATGCACATGTGTCCACTGTGAGGTGAGAAAGTAAGGGTTCAAGATGTGTATGAAATTTATCCTAGCCAGAGTATAAGCTCTTGGAGGTGAGCAGTGCTATTATCTATGCAATCTGTGTTACATATGCAACAGTCTGGCTCTGTTGGTTGTTAGAATAATCATTTGGTTTCAGTTGGTAAGTGACCACTGCCGTCACTCCAGTGAGAGTGCCTCTGCTAGATGGGATCCTTCCCTGGGGGTGCCCTCCCCACAGCCTGACAAATAAAATGCCTGACCCAGCACTCGGCCTTCAGGACTCTGCTTCTGTCTTACTGATTGTTAAATATTTTGACAATATTTACTTTTACTCAAGACAGGTGCACAGGATTATTTTGTCAGCTAGAATATATGAATTCCATGAGAGAGAGGAAGAGAAAGTACACAGCAATGTTTCTCAAATATTTTTGTGCTTACAGATCACCTGGACATCTTGGAATGCAGATTCCAAGGTAGGGCCCAAGACTGCATTTCTAACAAGTCTACCCTGTGATGCCCATGCTACTGGTAGTGACTTGAATCAGGAAAGTTTAGAGTGTGTTGGGGGTTCAAAAGAGTTCACCATGAAGGACAAGGGATGGCAGAAGGGTCATTGGAAGCAGAGGGCACTTTATGTGCAAAGGCTATACTTGCAGGAAGCTCAGGAACTTGGCAGTCTGTATTCCCTGGGGGGCCAGGGAGTCACCACAGTCTTTAGCAGGGCAGTGATAATTGTGAGTAATTCATTTGGAAAGAACCTTTTTCTGGAGGCCTCACACAGGTGCTAACAACTCCAATTTGCAGTAGCTCTGGGACCTTGCAGCCTTGCTGGTTTGCTATAAAGAAGAGCAGTGGATGGCCCAGGCCCTGGTGGCCCAAACAGCTGTTGGTGCTCCAAGTGTGTGCGGAATGTCAAACTGGACACCCAGCATTCTGTCACTGAGGCCCTGTTTTCCCTCTGTAAGCCATGGGCGACATCTGCAGATTCTCATGGTTCTGGTTGGGGAGCGGAGTGATGGAGAGGTGCCCAAAGGGCTTTGGCCTCAGCCTTGGAAAGCGGGATGGGGATCAGAGAGAGAGAGAGAGAGAGAGAGAGGGAGAGAGAAAGAGAGAGAGAGGAGGTGGCCTTAGGGGAAAAGGGGTGAAATTATTGCTAGATACAAACGTTTTGCATGTTAACTCAATCTTCAAAATAAGCCTACAGCCAGGCGTGGTGGCACACGTCTTTAATCCCAGCAGCTCAGGAGGCTGAAGCAGGAGGATTCCAAGTTTGAGGCCAGAGGCAGCCAGTGAAACTTAGCAAGGCCCTGCCTCTAAAAAATAAATAAATAAATAACAGGGCTGGGGATGCACCTAGTGGTAGAACACTTGCAAGGTATGGAGAGACCCTGGCTTCTGCTGCCAAATACTGGGGGGGGGGGAAAAAGGCTGCAAAGTGGGTACTGTTACTAGTTCCATTCTACCCATTAAGAGAATGCAGTTTGCGAGGCAAGGTGGCGCACGCCTGTAATCCCAGCATCTCAGGAAGCTGAGGTGGGAGGATCCCAAATTCGAGACCAGAGGCAGTCTGCATAACTTAGCAAGACCCTGTCTCAAAAACTAAAAAAAATGGGCTGAGGGCACAGCTCAGTGGTCCAGCACTTGCAAAGCATGCAGGCTCGAGGCCCTGGGTTCAACCCCCA
>VMDO01017110.1:0-45732 GCA_007922755.1 Pedetes capensis | reverse complement strand
GTCCAGGTTCCACTAAGGAAGCAGGCTTAAGACCCTGTTAACAGTAAAAATATATTATCTTGAGGATGGAGTCTGAACTATTACACCCAGTTCGACCAGGTGGATTCAATAATGCAGGGTGCAATGTTCCCAATAGAGCTCAGGGTGGCAGTATTTCCACACAATCCGCAGTAACCATCGGTCTCATTGGGTCCATATAACCAAGTTCTTCATAACAATCTGGATTTAATTGGGGCCTCGAGTGCCCATAGAGACTGTTCCATGGAAGACTCCGCGACTACTGTACTGTTTGAGAGGCAGTGAAACCTGTGGGGTCTTCCCTAAAGATCTCCCTGTCCCGCGGAGATCGGGCGCCAGTTCCCTAAATCAGAGATTTCCTCCCCACAGCCTTGTTGTGTGTTGCGGTCGCGCTCGGAACTTCTCCGCCAGGGGCGAGCTGCGCGGCTGAGAAAGGGCTCCCTGGCCGCGTGCCAGGGCAAGCAGCTTCCCCCGAAAAGGTATCTGAGATACCGGTGGCATAGCTTTCAGCCTCATCGCAACACATAAGCCCCCACAGTGGGGCTAACTGACAGTAGTGTGGGGGACATCTCTTATACTAAGTAGTAAATATGTCTAACCTTTATTACAGAAGGAAACATCTTTATTCACACCTTCCCTGGAGGAACAGATGCCAGAGGGAGATACTGCCATTTTTTCTATATCTCTATATACTAAGGTCCTTGGAAAGATGATCCAGACTTGCATCAGCTGCTAAGCAGAAATACCCACCATTATTAGTTTGTAATTATGTATTTTAAATTAAAGTGAATCCTTGGGAAAATGTATCTTGCATAAAATTCAACTCCCTTATATTTCCTTACTTTGATATTTAGCCTCAAAGCAAAGAAAAAGTAAATTTCCCTTTAGACCTTCCCAGTTTGTTTCCTCCAGGCTGAGAACTTAGTAGGAAGAAGAGAAACAAGTAAAGTACATTTTCCTAACCAGACAGGGAAGTTAATCTTTTGCTCCTTTGCTACTTGTTGTTGTTGTTTTTAGGTGCCATCAAGTTATCCGACTCATAGCAACCCTCATAGGGTTTTCAAAGGCTGACTGTTTCGGGATTGCCTCAGGAGTGGATTGCCACGTCCTTCTCCCATGTTTGTGGTGCTGGGAATCGAACCAGGGACCTCAGAGACTGCAGAGTGGCGCTCTACCAACTGAGCTAAATCCCAGCCCCCACTTGTTGTTATGTGCCATCAAGTCAGTATCCAACTCATAGCGACCCTAAGTACAACAGGGGAAACACTATTGTCAGTTCTTCTCTGCTTTTCATAGGGTTTTCAATGGCTGGTTGTTTTTTGGGAATGGGTTTCTGGGTCCTTCTCCCAAGCATGCAGCACCTGGTATTCCCAGGGGGTCTCCCATCCAAGTACTAACCAGGCCTGACCCTGCTTAGCTTCCGAGATCTGGTGGGATAAGATAGCACAGTGCTACAGCTGCAGGCTCCTTTGCTACGAAGGAGAGTAAAATAAAATCTTTGCAAAGTACTTAGCATAAAAACTATTAAAGGCAAACTCAGCTATAACCCCAGGTACTTGAGAGGCAAAGGCAGGAGGATTATGAGCTCAAGGCCAGCCTAGGATACATAGTGAGACACCCCCCCCCCCATCTTAAAAGAGTGCATTTATATTTACTTTTTGACTAGAACAATGTTAGCTCTTAGGTCAATTTCTCCTTTTATTTTATTTTAATTTTTTTTAATCTCTGGCTGTAGCCTGAGGTAGAAGGTTTATTTTTCTGAGTAGGCTTTATCAGTGGAGAGGCAAATAAGAAGAGGTATAGAGGGCCTAGAGGAGAGACAAGGAGGCAGAAGTGGATTAAGATGATGCACATGACAGCCAAGGAAGTGAGTTTTGAGTGAAAAAAGATACAGTAGATTGGTCTGATGCTTTTGGTGGTATCAATGGAACTTTCTTTTTTATGAAGCTTTACCCATGTTGTTTAAGGATGCTTCTCAGTGGTTTTGGACATTTTATAAAGGTACAACCGAGCTGGTGGTGGTGGTGGTGTACACATGTAATCCCAGTGACCTGAGGCAACAAGATCTCAAGTTCAAGCCTAGCTACAAGCCTGCACAACTTAGCAAGACCCTGCCTCAAAATAAAACACAAAAAGTCATAGGGGTATCACCAATAAGCTGGCTGGGCTCCTTTTGTTCTGCCTGGATAGAAATCATAGGTAGACAAGAAGAAGCCCTTTAAATGCTAGTCTTAGGCAGCAATTTCAGCCATTGGCATTTGATAGGAGTGAACAGTGACAGCAGACAGATGGGAACAACAGCAGCAGGTGATGCCCGCTAGTATTACAGCTTTTTTCTAAGCTAAGGAGACTGGGATTCCTCAGCCCTTCAAATGTTACCACTCCTGTGTAGGTTCAGGAGATGGGGACTCCTAAGCCAATAAGTGCTATAGCTTTTAGGTAGGCTGAGGAGGTCAGGATTCCTCAGCCTTACACAGCAGTGGCGTTGCAACTCCCAGGTGGCACAAGATATTGGGATTCTCAGCACTAAACTGTTTTGGAAAACAATCAGCCATTGAAAACTCTAAGAGGGTCATTATGATTTGGACCTGATTCAACAGCACCTAACAAGAACAACAGCCCTAGATGGCAGCTAATATTGCAGCTTCCAGACAAGACTGGGTGTTGGGATTCCTCAGTCCAAGGCAGTGGCCAGTGTTACAGCTAGAGTGTCTGAGACCCTTGGTCCTAAAGACAGCTCTGTGCATCAATTCCAGTGACCAGGGCCTGGCTCTTTTCTGGCTCTTTATGGCCTTTTCTTTCTCTCTCTCTCTCTCTTTTTCCTTCCTTGGTAACTGTCTAGAACTGTTAAACTGCCTCTTGTTGCTGTGGCCACTGCCCCTGTTGTTATTGTTTGGGAGGCAGTAATCTCAGCCCTTCTGTTGCAGGTTGCTGGTCTTGCAGCCTCACTTCTGCTTCAAGCAACCAGTCATTTCACTGTTTCTGCAGTTTAACATTCTGCATGCTCTGCTATTTCTGCCACTGATGCTCCACCTCTTTGCTGTCCTTCACCACTATTTTCACTACTGTTCTGCTGTTTCTCCTGCTGTTTTGTTAGTGTTACCAACTCAGTCTGCACTACTAAAAGCAGAGAAAGACTACTCACAAGAAATCCTGTGTTGGACCTATTGTTACAACACTAGGGGGCAGCACAGGAGGATGTTTTCTGGCCAGCTCAGCTTGAGTGAGCTGAGGACCCTACTTATATAGCCAGAGAAGAGGACTTCACACTAATCACAGAAATGAAGGTTTGTTTGCACCAATCACAGCAGCCCCTTTTCCATCACTCACAGCACTCCCTTTTGCACCAATCACAGCAGTCCCTTCTACCCAATCATGGAATTCCCTTTTGTACCAGTCACAGCAGTCCCCTTTGCCCAATTAGAGCAGGAGAAGTGCTCCCCCACTGGTCTGAGTTGGTCACAGGTTCATCCAGGGTTCACTGAAGCTTTTGACAACAAAAAGTCCAGTGCAAACAGCAATCTGTTTGAAACAGCCATGGCTGGGGCTGCACCCTCAGGAGCTGGAGTTGTAGGAAATAGTTGTAATTTCATAGCTTTCTCCAGATGTCCTTGGAGAGTTTACAATGGCAGGTGTTTGTGTGAAGGTGGCTGAGCCAGACAACAGTTCTTTCATTTAAAATAGCCAGAGCAACTAGGGAGATCCCAGTAGCTGTCAATCGGGGAATCAGATTACCCCATCCCCCAACACCAGTGCTTGGCTTACACAAAAATAAGCAGCAGAAGGGGTACTTACAGCAAGAATTGTAAAAACTTTATTATTAAGACTATTATTAATTTTAACAATTTATTAGTAAATAATGCTACATGTCCAGCACCCCAAGGACAGGTGGGTCCCCCTGGTCTGTCTCAGGATTATAGCCCAGTGGTGGAGTATTTTTGTAACATGTGTGAGACACTGGGTTCTTACCCGTCAGGACTGCAAAAAAATAAAATAAAAAGCACTAACTGGCCTGGTTCTAGAGGCTCAACATTTGACACCATCTCAGGTTTGGGCCTGCACAGTCTGTTCATCTGTCACAGTCCTCTCTCCTTAACCCTGAGATTCCCTTGTCTCCACTGTAGAAACTCAGCCACTTTCCAGCTGTACTCTCTACAACTGCTAAGGGTGCAGCTCAGTGGTATAGCACTTGCCTTGTATGCACAATGCCCTGGATTTATCCTCCAGTGATGCAAATAAAATAAAATAAAGGCATAGCTGCATAATCTTGGCCTCAATCACAAACAGAGCCAGCCAGGAAACCCAGTCAGTTTTAGGTTACTGTATTACTTTTAGCCCCCAAAGGAGTCCTACTGGCTCACCTGTGCAGTGACATGAAGCCCAATGTCCCTGAGCAGAGGCCTCTCAGCATCTGGTGAGGAAACACAATCATGTCCCATGCCCCTACGTAGGAGTAAAAGACTTACACCCATTCTCACCCCTTACAAAGGTCACAGCAGATACCTCCTTAACAAAAGGCAGATTAACAAGAGAAAAGCATAACAACATTTCCGACTTGGTGTGGGAGTCCTTGGAAGTAAAGACTGAAGGAAAACTGTCTATTTTTATGCTTAGGTTTGTTGGGGAATAGACAGCTGTGTAGAAACCTGATTGAACAAAAGCATCTGAGCTAATGGAAAGGGACTGAATGGGGAAACCAGCAAGACCTAGATGCTCAGATTCCTGGCGTGTCTGTGCGACTCCTTCCTCCTGGGTGTAGGGCAGGGCTTTTCTGGAATGAGGGTTTTATGACCTACTATCAGACAAGGGGGCTGGGATTTAGCTCAGTTGGTAGAGCGCTGCGCTGCAGTCTCTGAGGACCCGAGTTCAATTCCCAGCACCGCAAAAATGGGAGAAGGGCCTGGCAATCCACTCCCACAGCAATCCCGAAACAGTCAGCCATTGAAAACCCTATGAGGGTCGCTATGAGTCGGATACTGACTCGATGGCACCTAACAACAACAACAAATCAGACAAGGTAGGTCAGAGGATTTCTTTACGGTTAGTTCCTACACAGAAAGGTGGGGAAATTTAGAGTCACATTTCCAGCTTTTATGGCTGGCTTTGGGGGAATAGTTCTAGTTGCTATGGTTTGCCTTGGAGGAGAAAGAGGAACAGGACAAAGAAGGTGACAGAAGGTCACAGCGATCTTGCTTCTGAGGCCCTTTTCGTTTCCTTCTGTTCAAAGCACTTAGCATGCCAAAGCAATATACTTTGGAGTATCTCTTCCTAAACCCTGACACCTGAAATGAGGAGCTATTTGGAAACTTTTTGTAAGAGAAAAGAGAAGTAGCTGGAAGGCCCACTTCTCCCCACAGAGATATTCTCTGCTGTGGGGAAAATGTGCCTCCCACACTGACCACAGTCACATACCAGTTTCCTTCTCTCCTTTCTCTCATTGAGCATGTGGCATCACTCATCACCGCCTCTTTGAATGTCTCTCTTCTCTTAGCTCTGATCAGATAGTAATGAAATAACAATGTTAGTATTTTTTGAGTGTTTTCTTGTGACTGCCAGTGCACTAAGTACTTCAAACACGTGGTCATGTTAGTTCTTTTTTTTTTTTTTTTTTTTTTTTTGGTACTGGGGGTTGAACCCAGGGCCTCATGCATGCATGCTTTGCAAGTGCTGGACCACTGAACTGCACCCCCAGCCCAGTTTTTTACTTTTTTGAGACAGGGTCTCTCTAAATTACGCAGACTACCTCTGGTCTCGAACTTGTGATCCTCCTGCCTCTGCCTCCTGAGTCGCTGGGATCACAGGTGTGCACCATTGCAACCGGCTCATGTTAGTTCTTCACAACAGCGCAAGTGGGTAGTCTAAAAATACAAAATTACAACTTGAGTTATAAATTGAGTTGGCTCTTGCTGTTGTTTGAATGTATTTTGTCCCCCCAGTGTTCATGGGCTGCACCTTGGTCTCCAAGAAGAGGCTGTCAGGAAAAGCGGGGCCCCAAAGACATGGCACCTGCTGGGAGGTCCTTAGATCCTTGGAGGCATGCCTTCGGAAGGGAGTGAGGTAGTTCTGGAATCCTGCTCTAATTCATAGGAGAGAGTTGTTAGGAAAAGGCAACCCCGGCCCTCCACCTGGCTCTGGCTTCTAGTCTCACTGCGTGATCTCCTCCTCTCACATGTGCCCCAACCATGGTGATGCCCTCAGCCAGGAGGCCTTGCTGTAGTTTGGATCTTAAACGTCCCCCAAAGGCCACATGTTGCAGGCTTGTTTCCTATCCCATCGTGCTATTGGGAGGTGGTGAAACCTTTAAGAAGTAGGGGTTAGTGAGTAATCTTCAGGTCACTGAGGGTGGGCCCTTGAGGCAGGCTGTGGGGCCCTGCTCTCTTCTTCATTCCCTCTTTTGTGCTTTTCAGCCATGAGGGGAGCAGTTTTTCTTGCCTGTATGTTCTTGCTATGGTGCAATGCCTTGCATGGCCTGAAAGCAATGAAGCCAACCAATCATGGACTGAAATATCCAAATTGTGAACCAAAATAATCCTTTTCTCCTTAGAAGTTGATTCTCTCAAGTATGTGGTATAGTGACAGAAAACTGACTAACATAGGCCTTACCAGAGCCAAGCTAAAGCCAGCAACATGACCTCAAGCCTCCAGAACTACAAACTAAATAAATCTCTTTTCCTTATAATGTACCTGGCCTCAGGTATTTCATTATAGCAATGAAAAATAGATGAATACAGCTGTTATTTGTGATTCATGAATTGAGGTAGCTTCCATTCTATAAGAGAATGAAAGCTTCCACTGGTAATTGCAGCACAATGGGTTTTGTATGATGGGAACTAGGTAACAAGACAATAGGGGAAAAAGCTGATTGGCTACTATAAGGCTAGTGCTGGTTTCTATTTTTAAGATTTAAAGCAGAAAGGGCTTTCCATATTAGGTGACTTGAGTAAACTGGGATCTCCTGATTTTAGGGAAAACATCTGTTTTGGGATCTACTTCCTTAAAACTTCACTTTAATGATGTGGCATTTAGCATGAGTGATTCTGTTTGGTTTGGAGCAGTCTGTTGAGTCCTAGCTTAGGAGCTCAGGCTAAAACAAAGGCTTTCCTTAAGTAGTTCTTCTCCTTCTCCTCCTTCATCTCATTCTTCTTCTCCTTTTCCTTCTTCTTGTGCTGGGGGTTGAATCCACAGCCTCATATGTATTTTGCAAGTGCTCTACCACTAAGCTGCACCTCCATCCCTTTTTTTATTCTTTATTTTGAGTCAGGGTCTCACTAACTTTGCAGGGTGCCTCTGGCCTCGAACTCAATCCTCCTGTCTCAGCCTCCTGAGTTGCTATAATTACAGGCATGTGCCTCTGCACCGAGCTCCTGTAACGTTTGTTTAACAGCAGATAATAAAATGTTTTTCATCTTCAATTGAATAGACTGAGCCTTGGGGACATGAAGAGACCACTTTCCTTGCTCAGAGGTGGAGCTAGGAGGTACACATGGTCTCTGACCTCAGGACGTGAGTCCTGGGCAGGGAGGAACAGCCAGAAAGGATAGGGTTGCTAAGAGAGAAAAGGAAATACTGACAGAGAGCAGCAGGGAGCTCCTATCCCGAAGCCCCCTCTGGGTGGCAGGGCTCTCTGAGCACTGGCACTAGGCCTCACTCTCATCTGGGAGGGGCGTGGTGGGAACTCCAACTCACAGGGAAGGAAGCAGGCCTGGCTGGGGGCGGCATGGTGGCGGGGGGGCAGTCAGTGACTTGTACAGAGCTGGGTTTCTGTCCTTGTGGAGGCTGGATCCAAAACAAGATTTCCCTGTCTAGACACTGAGTGCTGGCCCTGCCTTGGGGCACCGCTGTTGGCAGCTGCCTTTGGCCATCAGCAGCAGCCCAGGTTGGGAGGAGGAGCCAGGCGGAAATCCTTGAGGGCACCAGGCAGGCTAACTCCACCTGGGACAAGCTGCTCCAAGCCTGTTCCCCACTGGGGACCCTGCTGGGCCCTCAGATTCCAGGCCCACACAGGACCCTTTCTAACCAGTCTATCACTTACTTCTTACTTTCTTTTTGACCACCACATGCCCACTGGCTCTCCTTGTTCTTTCCAACCCCACTTGATGTTGAAAAGGCTTTAAATACACTTTAATGACGCTTAATAGCAATCATCTGTGCTCAGTAGGCAGTTATTGATTTTCTTGTGGAAAATATTAACTCATCTTTCAGGTCTATTTACGTATGTCATTAGAACACAGAGCACGTGGTGTCTCCTGATGTATTAACCGCACCAAGATCTATTTTTCTTTCTGGGAAAACATCAAGTATTTACCAGTAGCATTACTTTTTTTTTTTTCTCTTTGTTTCTATTGCATGTCCAGTCACTAAATAGCAATGGACATAGGCTGGCCCTGGGAATGTAGCTGTTTCTGTTTTTCAGAATTCTGTCTGGTCTGTACATACACAGAGCCATATTACGTTAATAACCTATTGACTGATTTCCAGTGGTCAGTTCAAGTTGTGTGCTCTGTTGCTCGTATCCAATTTTGTCTCTAATGAAATAAAAATGTACCATTGTTTGGTATGTGATCTTCCAAATGTTTCTCTATTTTTTGTGGAAATATATATTATTGATAGCAATGTAAGTACAAGGTCAGAATAAATGATGTTCTCCCTGGTGTCACATCAGGAGGCATCCAGGAGCAGAAGGGCACAACAGTCTTGGCTTTTTCATATGCCATCAGTCAATTATGCATACCTACTGTAAGCCAGATAGGCCAAATGAGTAGTGTTTCCAAAAGCGCATGTGTCACAAACTCTGTTCCTTCTTTGCATGCAGAGAGATCACGTTGCATCTAGAGAGATGAGACATCTCAACTTCTAATGGGGCTCTATTTAATAAATAGAAATTATGTTGTTGTTGTTAAGTGCCATCGAGTTGAATCTGACTCATAGTGACCCTCAAAACGTTTTCAATGAGATTGCTTTGGGGAGTGGATTGGTACATCCTTCTCCCATTTTCTGCGGCGCTGGGGATGGAACCAGATCCTTAGAAAGTACAGAGCAGCACTCTACCAATTGAGCTAAACTGCGGCCCAGACAAAAAATATGGTAAGTCAAAATGCATGTAATCCACACCACTATTGAGTCTTGGTTGTTTTCCCTTGTGATGGCGAGACTGACGGGGACCTGTGGCTCGCTGCAGTGGCTCAGCAAAGCCAGAGAGGATTGATAATACTGCACACTGTTAGCCTGGGAAAAGACCCAAATTCAAAATGTGACGTACACTTTCTATTGAATGAATACCACTTTTTTACCATCCCAGAATGGAGAAACTATAAGTCAAACCATCATAAGTTGGGGACTGTCTGTAGTTCAGGCCAAGGGTGGGTGGGCAGAAAGGTATGGGTGAGTGATGCCTAGGTTTACCCCACAAATACCCATCTGAGATCCTCTGTTCTCTCTCTCCCTTCTCCAGACACTTAGAGCACACATGTTCCAGAAGGAGTGATTACAAAGGGGAAGAGGGCCAACGTTCTCACACTGGACTCTGTGGATGGAGAATGTTAAACTGCCATTGCGTGAAGTCATTCAGATTTCCCTAAGCCACCTCACTCTTTCTGACCAATCAAATGTGTACTAGTTCAAAAAGTGTGGAGACCATTGTTTGGAATAGTTTCTTATTGAACTAATTTGTGTAACTTTGTGTTAAATCTGTTTATTTATTGCAGAACTTTTCAGAGACTTTATTATTCTAACATGGATTTATGAGTCTTCTTAAGAGACCTGGAAGGCTTGCATTTGACCACAGGGGCCTTTTTCTGCAGATGTTTCATGGGAAGAGCATCCCAAGGAAGTCACTTGGTGAAAATGCTGCAGTAGAGGCTTAAAATAGGGTGAAGCTCTTCTGAAAGTTCAGACAGGAAGAGGCATCAGTTTGCTCCACGCACTTCTTTGGAGGTTTCTGAGCCAGCACTCAGGGGCATTGCCATTATTGCCATCTTCCAGAAGAAAGATAAGGCGTATAATTACAGCAACATACATTTGTTGATTGAATAAGTAGGAGGCCATTAGCTTAAAGCTGTCTCCACAGTTTGAGTGCCTATGTCATGGACCTCAATCTAGTGTGGACCTAAGTTAGTGTGGAAACAAATGTAAACCTAATTTAGGAATATTTTGTTGTGGTGGTTGTTTTGGTAACAAATAGTTGAGTTTTAGCCGATCGCCAATAGCTAAGCTTCAGCCAATGGTAACCTGACAGCCAACTGATCACATCCTATCCAAATAAGGCAAAAACCTAGCATTAGCCAATCAGGTGATTTTCCTGCTTTCCTTCTGTGTTCAGCCTCTAAAAGCTCATTGCTCACACTTCTGGGTGGAGCTTTCTGAACCTATCCTGCCCGGAGAGTTCCCTGATTCATGAGTCCTTTGCTCAAATAAACTCTGTTAGATTTATTTTGAAAGCCATGTCTGGACCATCTCAAAACAAGGGTCAGGCAGCTGACTGACTGGGACACTAAGCTCTCTGTGGCACTAAAATATTAGAAGCACAAGCAATTAAAGAACAAATAGATAAACTGAAGTTGTCAGCATTTAAGACTTTAATGCTTCAAATAACATCAAGAAAAACGAAAACATAACACACAGCATGGGAAAATATTTGCAAATCATATCACTGATAAAGAGCTAGTTTCCAGAATATATATAGTACTCATAACTTGGAAATAAAAATACAAATAATCTAGTTGAGAAATGAAAAATCTTTCTCTAGAGAAGAAGTACAAATGGCCAATAAGAATGAGAAAAAATTCTTATTAGTCATTAAGAAAATGTAAGTCAAAGCCATAATGAAATACCACTTCACAGCCACTAGTAGCTCTATACTAAAAGCAGTGGTCTATGGCAAGTGTCAGCAAAGATGTAAAGAAACTGAAATACTCATACATTGCTATAGGGGATATAACATGGTGCAGCTGGATTAGAAAATAATTTTGTTAGTCCCTCAAATAGCTGAACATCCAATTAACCTATGACTCAGCAATTCTACTTCTGGATATATACTCAAGATAAATGAAAGCAGATCTACACAAAAACTTATTCCTAACAGCAACTCCCCCTCAGCTATTGAATAGATAAAATGTGGAATAGCCACAAAATGGAATATTATTTGGCAATAAAAAGATATGAAGCAGCTGGGTGTAGTGTCTAATGGCTGTAATCCCAGTGACTCAGGAGGTAGAGGCAGGAGGATCACAGGTTCAAGGGTAGAGGCAGCCTGCATAACTTAGGGAGTCCCTGTCTCAAGATAAAAAATTTAAAAATGGGCTTGGGGTGCATCCCAGCCCAGTGGCAGAGCACTTACAAAGTATGTGGGAGGCCCTGGGTTCAACCCCTAGGTGCCTAAAAAAAAAAAAAAAAAAAAAGAATGAAGTGCTGATATATACTATAACATGCATGAACCAGAAACATTACACTAAGAGAAAGAAGCCAGATTGTGTAAAAAGAAGCCATATATTGTATTATTATATGGTTCCATTTAGAGGAAATGTCCTGGAAAAAAAAAAATATATATATATATATAAAATTATTTTTTTGAGACAAGGTCTTTCTATGTAGCCCAGGCTGGCCTTGAACAAGTAATCATCTTTCCTCAGCTTTCCATCTGCTAGAATAATACATGTGCACCACCATGACTGTCTGACATAGGCAAATCTATTGAAACTGAAAATTAGACTAATTCTTGTGAGGATCTGGGGAGAGGGAGGAGTGGGGAATGGATGCTAAAGGGTACTGGGCATTTTTAGCAGATGATAAGAATGTTCTAGAATTAGGCAGTAGTGGAAGTTGTACAACTTTGTCAATATACAAAAAAATCACTGACTTGTGTACATTAAAATGTTGAAATCTATGACATGTGATTTATATCTTAATGATAATAATTTTCAAAAATCATTAGCATAAATGGAAAATAGGGTGCCCATTAATAGCAGCTTCCATTCAAGACTCTTCACATAACTGTAAAAATATCTTCAAGGAGGGAAAAACAAAAGTCAATCAAGGCACCATTCTTTAGTAGCACCAACATATTTCTGTTGAGTACTCTGGCTTGTATGTATGTGGCTAAGTGTGCTGAATAACCATAAATCCATCCCTGAGCCTGAGACCGGCCAGCTGACAATCACCCTGGATAATGTCAGACTAAGCAGTGCCTGGGTTAGTGCTGATTAACTAGCATGAGGGGTTTTATTTTATTATCTAAATCTTAAACTCTAATTTTTTTTTCCCAGGAAATTACTACATTCAGAAACTAGCAAAAGAAAACTGGAGAATAGGAACTACAGAAAAGTAGGGAAGTGTTTGTCATATGCAAACCAGAAGAAAGAACATGTAAATATATTTTGAGCAGATCTTTGGGGGTATGAGCCACTTAGACTGTCCAGCAATAAATAGAAGAAAAGTGATGACATGAAAGAATTCTAGAAATATTCACATACTAGGGCTGAGGATGTAGCTCAGCAATAGAGATGTGCTTAGCATGGACAAGGCCCTGGGTTCAATCTCCGACACCAAAAGGGAAAAAAAAAGAAAACAATTCATTTAAAGAATGTAAATGTTGTCATCTAGGGCCTCATAATGTTGAACCTGAGACAGGACAGAAAGAGAAAAACTAAGGAAAACAGAAAGGGAAAGAAGCCCCTCAGCTAAGGAATCTGGTTACATCTCCTGCTGCCTGAAAGTCAAGGACTTTCACACAACTGACAGGATTGGTGGAGGCTGTCTACATAGAGACAATGTTTGTTTTCCTAAGAGATCTCAAACAAGGTTGTTAACAACAAGTGGACCATGATTGCTTAGGGCCAGAACGTTTGTGACCTTTGAGCTTAATCATATCAGCACCCTTTTCTCAGCTCTAAATGTAAATAACGTACCTCATGAAACCACCTTCCAATTTTGTTTATAGAAAGAAAGCTCTTTAAGAGAAATAAGTAAACTAACTCATAATTTTCTACTTAATTTTAAAAATTTACTTAATTTTAAACTTCACTTAATCTTTGAACATGGTTGTAAATTACATCCCTGGACACTGTAACTTCAAAAGCCACAAAAACAAATATATAGCTATTGTTAAGACACTCAGCTACAACTTTTTCTCTTGAGAAGCCCACATCCATGTCTTGGCTGTGCTCTATTGTTTTTTCCCTTTCTCTCTCTCTCTCTCTCTCTCTCTCTCTCGCTCTCGCTCTCGCTCTCTCTCCCTCTCTCTCCCTCTCTCTCCCTCTCTCTCTCTCTTTCTTTCTTTCTTTCTTTCTTTCTTTTTCTTTCTTTCCTTTCTCCTCCTCCTCCTCCTCCTCCTCCTCCTCCCCCTCTTCTCCTCCCCCTCCTTCTCCTCCTTCTTTTCTCTCTCTCTCTCCCTTTCTTTCTGGTATTTTTTGAGGCAGGGTCTTGCTATGTAGTCTAGGCTGGCCTAGAACTCACTATGTAGATCAAACTGGCCTTGAACTCATGTCAGTCTTACTGCCTGAGTCTCCCAAGTGCTACAGGTATGCACCACCACACCCAGTTTTGCTGTTGTTGTTGTTGTTGTTGTTGTTGTTGTTGTTCCTTAGGCATCTATCTTTCCCTTTGAATGCCCATACTTACATACTATCTCTACTTAATAAACTTGCTAACTTTGTTTCACTCTGACTTGTCCTGAAATTCTTTCCTGGGACATAGCTAAGGTCCTGGCTTTACCTGAGGGCTGGTCACTAAGGGCAAACTCTTCAAGCTATAGGCAGCAGTGCTGGGCTGTGTCTCCTACTGATGCTGACAAACTGAGCCCCAGGATCCAGGAAAAGGGCAAGAGTGAAGTTCACCATCCTAATGTCCTCTGAAATCCCCCCAACCTTGCGCGTTCCAGAAAAGGCCCAACCCTAATCTCACAGAACCACCCTTCCCTGTATAATTTAGATGAGACTTGAAGCCTGACCATTCTGATGCTGTGACTTTCTGGTTAGCTCTCTGGTCTGCCTGCCTTTCTGAAACAAGGCCTCCCCCTTTACCTTGAGGCATTCTTCACTCATATTCTCTCTCTCTCAACCACTTGAATAAAATCACCTCATGAATTGTCTGGGCTGGGATTTAGCTCAGTTGGTAGAGCACTGCACTGAAGTCTCTGAGGTCCCGAGTTGAATTCCCAGCACTGCAAAAATGGGAGAAGGGCCTGGCAATCCACTCCCAAGGCAATCCCGAAATAGTCAGCCATTGAAAACCCTATGAGGGTCAACTATGAGTTGGATACCGACTTGATGGCACCTAACAACAGCAACAACAACAAGAATTGTCCAGTGCATTTCTATGTTTCACAGACATATGATAAATCCTTTATTTTGAACATAAAGAAGTATACATTTTTTACTAGTAGACAATCTGTTGTTTCTGCCCCCACTAAGAAAATGCTTAAACGATGTCACTTTGAAGAAATGCCAAATTATCTGCCAGTGGAAGGTACCCCCACCTGGAGTCACCTTGATCAGCTGTCTCAGACAAGGATTCCTTCTCTGAAGGAAAATTCACCCCCTTCACAGAGACACCTGCTCATCCATGTTTAATGTGGCATTATTCACAAGAGCAAAGATAGCCAATCAACCTATGTGTCCATCAACAAATAAGTAGATAAGGAAATTGTGGTATATATATACACTGAGGAGTTTTATTCAGCCATAAAGAAGGACAAAATTATGGCATTTGCTGGAAAAATGGATGGAAATAGAGATGATCATCTCAAGCAAAATAAGCCAGACCCAGAAAGATAAACATCACATGTTTTCTCTCATATGTTGATGTTAACTTCAATATATATTAATTCTTAAGACATATAGGTCATGAAAGTAGTTGTTGTTGTTGTTAGGTGCCGTCAAGTCGGTGTCCGACTCATAGCGCCCCTATGTACAACAGGCAAAACACTTTTGCCAGTGATTCTCTGCTGCTCACAGGGTTTTCAATGGCAGATTGAGTTTAGAGGGGACCTAAATAGGGAAAGAAAATGGACTAAAGAAAAGGGGGAAGGGGCAAGAAGAAAAGGGTCATGGGAGAAAAGAAAGGAAATACCATGTATATTGCCCTTACGGCAAAATTGGGGTATACATATGCAGATAGATATACTCACAAAAAAGACATGCAAGTAGAAGGGAGACCATTGTTGGGGAGGGAGGAGATGGAGGAGGGGGTCATGAGAGGGTAAGGGGGAAGTGAATGTGAGCAGTGTTCAATGAAACGCATACATGGAAATGTCATAATAAGACCCATTAAGCCACACATTAAACCAATGAAAAAAGAAATAAAGTTCAGCCCCTTGTGGTGACAAATCAAGAGAGTTTGTGGTTTGCTTTTTTCAGGCAAAAACCTCTCCAAGTGCATACTTTTAATTTCTAGAGTAAAGGTCTATATCCTAAAGTTGAGGACTAGTTCTTCTCCATTTCCAGGGGCCTCCAAGTGCCAAGTATCTAGCTTTGTCTCATTTTTATGGATATTAAGACAGGAAACAAAATGCATATGTTGAACTAGTTTGAAGTTGGGCGCCACAATGTACACCTGTAATACTGGTGACTTGGGAGGCTGAGGCAGGAATAGTGGGAGTTTGAGGCCAGAGGCAGCCTGTAACACTTAGCGAGACCCTGTCTGAAAATTTAAAAAAAAAAAAAGAAAGAAAGAAATAAAAGGGGATGAGGGTGGAGCTCAGTGGTAGAGTCCTTGCCTAGCAAGCATGGGGAACTGGTTCAACCTCCCAGTACTGGGGGGAAAAAAAAGTAGTTCATGCCAGGTTATCAGATTTTTCATATTTTGGTTGCATTTTATTTCTAAGTTCATTTTATTCCATGACATTCTTGAATGAGAATCAAGGGCCACCAGACAAAGCCCCATGATCACAATGATGCCAAAAGACCAACTGGCTGGACATTAGAAAAAAAACTGGCTCCTAAGTGCAGAATGTTTTTGATATCAAGAGCCAGATGCCAACCTCCCAGGACTATACCCCTGCCTTCTTTTCCAAAGCTTCCCCTGCCTATGCTTACCATCAGCCCTATGAAACCCCTAACCTCACGCAGCTCAGCACAGCACAGCTGCCTCCTTAGAGGCCATGCTGCCTGAACGGATTCCCCCAACACTTGCTCTCAAACTTGCTTCTGGGCAGGTCAGAGTGTCCTCTCATGTCTGTGCGCCTTTCCTGCCAGATTTTCTCTATCATTTCGCTCAGTGGGTAGAGCACTGCACTGCAGTCTCTGAGGTCCCGAGTTCAATTCCTAGCACCGCAAAAATGGGAGAAGGACCTGGCAATCCACTCCCAAGGCAATCCCAAAACGGTCCCAAAACCTGGGAGGTTGTAGAGACTTCACTGTATGGTATGAGCCCTGACTTACCCATACATGGACATGATGGAACCTGCTCCCAACCTCTGACCTCCATAAGGAAACACACTCTGCAATCCAATTGGTGAGTAATAGGTTTTACTTAGACTGGGGTTTAGCTCAGTAGGTAGGGTGATACTCTCAGCTCTCTGAGGCCTTGGGTTCAATCCGCAAAAATGGGAGAAGGACCTGGAAGCCCACTCTCGAAACCATCAGCCATTGAAAACCCCATCTATGAGGATTGCCATGAGTCATACGTGACTCCACAGCACCTAACAACAAAAGGGTTTTACTCCTGATTCTCTGATACTCCCCAGTTCCATCCACGCCCTTCTAGTCTTAGTCAGCTGTTTCTGTTCCATTCCATTTCTCTCAAGTCCTGGTGCTGGGCCTGAACTTAGACCTCTGGCCCCAGGGCCTCAGTTACCTCCAGAATTGAGGACACTCTTTTCCTCCAGTCACCCTCCATTTATCCGGCAGTATCCAGGATCTCAGGGACACCTGACACCTGGACTCACCTTGCCTTCCATCTGAAATGGGAGCTGGACTGTCATTCCCCCCAAAAAGGACACCTTTAGGCTGCCTACTGGCTAGTCTAAAGCCTCTAGGTCTTCAATCTGAAGTTAAACCAAAAAATACCCTTATCCAACTTTGTAATTTCAATTGGACCCAATGCAAACTGGACAACAATTCAATATGGCCAGAAAATGACTTTAATACCTTAACCCAATGCAAACTGGACAACAATTCAATATGGCCAGAAAATGACTTTAATACATTAACCCAATGCAAACTGGACAACAATTCAATATGGCCAGAAAATGACTTTAATACATTAACCAATTTACATAGTTTCCTCCACCGTAATGGAAAATGGAGTGATAGTCCCTACCTTCAGGCTTTTTTCTCTCTTGGGGCCCTGTCCTTCCCTCCACAAATCCTGCTCCACCTACCACCTTCTTGTCATCCACACCCCAGCCCCTACCCAACTTAAGACACCTTCTTAGAAATCTGCTGATAACACCTCTGCTTCCTCTTTGGAACCTGCTGATCACCACTCTTCCTTTGAGTCTTCTGCCTCAGCTTCTCACAATTCTGCAAGCCCTTCCTTCCTCTCATCCTCCCCACTGAACTCTAAATAAACCCGTGCCACTGCCCCACATCTGGATTCAACAACCCCAGCCACCATTCTCCTCCTCTACCCTCCCATAGATGCTTTGTCATGCTAAATCCCACCCTCTTATCCAGGGGGAGAGAGTCTGGCAGGCAACCACACTCACGTAGATAATTTACACCTCAAAAATACCCAGCCCTGGCAAAAAAAGGGGGAAGGACATGGCAATCCACTCATGAAGCAATCCCGAAACCATCAGCCATTGAAAACACTATGAGGGTCACTATGAGTCAGCTTCGATTCAACCACACCTAACAATAAGAAATGTCCCCAGCTCACCTTTAGGACAGGGCAATTACACACATTACAGCAGGCTTAGGAAGGACCTCCATTAAGACACTTACCTATGACATACTGAAGGAAGTTTATCAGGAACCAAAAGAAAATTCAGCTCAATTTACAGTCAGATTGACTGAACTCACACCCAACTAAACCCTGAGTCTCTGGAAGGTCACCTCTTTCTAAACTCCTCTTTTATCTCACACTCAGCCCTGGACATCAGGAACAAACTTTAAGACGATGTCCTTCAGACCGCTATTGTCATCAATGACACAGCAGAGTTGGGTCCTCCACTCAGGTTAAGTCCTTGGCTTCATCACAGAAAAGAATTTCAGGACAAGTCAGCAAGAGTAAAGCAAAGTTTTAGAGTTTATTAAGGCTACACTTTAGAAAACACGTGGGGAGAGAGAGAGAGAGAGAGAGAGAGAGAGAGGCATCCAGAACCCAGACATTGGCTTCCCATGAAAGCCAAGAAGAAAAAAGCTCCTGGGCACATGTTCTCTCCAGTTTTCTTTAACCTAGGGCATGCGGAAGGGTGTAGAAAGTTCCCTGTCATGGGCTAGGGAGGTGCCAATAAGATCAAAAGAAGCTGCATTTTTTAGATTTAAGAAAGACGTCAACAGGAGTTTCCTGGGCCTGCCTCAAAGCAGCACGGAATTACAGAGGGGAAGACAAGGTCAAACTCAAAGGTTACATACATTTTTTTACCCCAAGCATTGCTATTATTGTTATTATTTTACCATTTTCATTATTTAAAAATGCCTCCTCAGAATAATGTCTCTATGCAGGCAGTCCTCACAGCAGTTTTTTTGTTGTTGTTGGTTTTTTGTTTTTTGTTTTTTGGCAATTGTGTCAAAGTTCTTTGATTCTCAGCTGGCCAGACTCAAAGCAGATTCTAGGGTGAAAGATATTTCCCTTTCCATGTCCCCCCAAATTTCCCTATCTTTCTATCCTACTTTACTACCAGGGCACTGATGTTGTTGTTGGTGTTGAGTGCTGTCAAGTTGGATCCAACTCATAGTGACCCTATGTATAAAAGAACAAAACACTGCCCGACACTGTGCCATGTACACAATCTTTTCATGTTTGAGCCCAATGTTGCAGCCACTGTTTCTTCTCATTTTGAGTCACTGCCACATCAGCAAAAAGAGGATCCAGGGACTTTTTACATCATTCCTATCATTGAGGAGGCAACTCTTCCCCAGTCATTTCTTGAATACCTTCCAGCATGAGGGGCTCATTTTCTGGCACTATGTTTGACAGTGCTTTTCTGCTATTAATAGTTTTCAGTGGCTAATTGTTTTGGGGCTGGGGTTTAGCTTAGTTGGTAGAATGCTGTTCCATACTCTCTGAGGCTCTGGATTTGATCCTTGGCACCAGGCACCACAAAAGTGGGAGAAGGATATGGCAATCCACTCCTGAAGTAATCCTGAAACAATCAGCCACTGTAAACTCTATGAAGGTAGCTATGAGACCCCACTCGACAGCACCTAACAAAAACAAAATTGTTTCAAGAGTGGGCTGCCAGGTCCTTCTCCCTAGTGTGTTTTAGTCTGGAAGCTCAGCTGAAACCTGTCCACTATGGGTAGTCCTGCTGGTATCTGAAATACCAGTGACATAGCTTTCAGCATCACAGCAACACGCAAGCCCCACAGCACTACAGGCGGACAGACACGTGGGGGCCTCCCATAGTTTGTCAGTTAACCCCTTCAAGCAATGTTTTCTTATCCCCCCAAAAAAACCCCTATCGTCTGACAAAATTGAAATTCTTTCAGTTGCCTCCCACGATACCCCCATCCAAATAAACAGATCCCACCACTTGCAGATGAGCCCCCCACTTAAAGGCCCTCTGAGCTGCTGCCTCTCCAACAAAGGGGCCATTTAAACTAACTCTAGCCAGCAATATGTACAGTCCTCCCACAATCTCTAGGAATTTGTTTCTAATAAGAAACAACCTTTCCCTCCTCCCTTATTCCTTGAGGAAGGCCATGTCTTATTTATGATAAACTCAGAGGCCACCTGCAGCTCCTGATCTGCCTAAACCCTGCCTCCCTCCTCCCTTCTAAACTTTACCTCCTTCCTCCCTTCTCCAACCAGGAACCTTCCCATGACTGTGAAGAAGTAATTCTCTTCAGGGGAGAATTAGGCTTTCATGTAACTATCAAAATCTGCAAAGCATTGCTGTTTTCAGATAATGATCTTGCAAAAGGAAACAGACAAGAAGGAATTAATATTTAGAAGAGAGACATAAAACACAAAGGCTATAGGCATGGAAATGCTATTGAAAAAGAAAGGAATAAAGAATAAGGAAAAGTCCTGTCCCAAATGGAACTGATGGAAAAGGACAAGATAAGAAGATTCAGACAGATTTTAGATGGTTTGAACCAGTTATAAAAGATTGTAAAAGAAGAATGCATGAAAGTTGTGGAAGTAGAGATTTTAGAATGACAAAAGGAATAGGAAGTTGTTTATGGAAAGGAAGAAATTTGATAAAGATTTTGCCCCAAGACTGAATGGATAAATAGAAGGATGGGGACAAAATCCAAAAAGATTAAAGTAAAGTAGCAGAAGGTTTGAGATAGGTAACATTGTAGTAAAGCATCTCTAAAGAGGCAATGGCATTAAAATCAAGGATGATCTCAATGATATCAACATTCCCCATATCTTTCTCAGCTCTCTTCTGAATGCAAAGAGCTATTCAGCTCGTACATTTACTACTAACTCCTGGCATCACTGCTACAGTTGGCACTGGACAGCAAGACTGAAATCTCTCTTTATGAAGTAAACTGACTCACACAAGAACTTACCAGAAGCCAGGCATGGTGGTTCACACCTGTGATCCCAGCAAGAGGGAAGTTGAGGCAAGAGAATCTATGTCCATTCCAGGCCAGCCAGCAAGATCCTGTCTAAAAACAAAAACAGAAACAAAACAAAACAAAAACAAAAAACAACTTGCCAGAACCCTAAAGGAAACGTCCCAAACAAATTGACTTTGTCCAACACCAGCTCAATTCCCTGGCTGCTATCGTGTTCCAGAATAGGAAAGGATTAGATCTCCTGACTGCAGCCTGGGGGTGGGGGGAATGTGCCCTTTTAAAGGAAAGATGTGGTTTCTTCAGTAACAAGTCAGGATTGGTGAGGGATGGAGCAGCACCCCTGTATGACCAGGCTCCCTGACTCCTGAAGGTTCCCTCTCCTCATCCTGGCTAAGTCCCCCTGGAAGCAATGGTTCTATCCCTTCCTCTGTAATCCTACCCATTCTATTGTTTGCTCCTGCCTGATTCAGTTTTTGAGCTTTTTTACTCAGGCACAAACAAAGAAAATCTCTACTATGGTGGCAACCCAGTTTCTCATGCTGCTTCTGAGGACAGGCCAGCAAGTCTCCTGTCAATGCTTGGCTTCTCCCGCAAAGACACCTATGCCTACCCCATCAGCAGAAAGTAGCCAAAGGAAAAGAAAGCTCCACCCCTATTCCTATATAACCAAAACCAACAATGACTGATTATTAAAGGGACTCAGACAAGGCCCCAAGGTCAGAATGACACTAAGAGACCAGCTGGCCAGACATTCAAAACCAACTGGCCCTCAAGGTCAGAATGTCTTTGGTATCAAGAGCCAGGTGCCGAGAACCCAAGATCATACCCCCTTCTCTTCTTTTTAAATGCTTCCCCCACCTATGCTTACCACCCAGGCATCACAAGCCCTATAAAACCCCTAGCTACAGGCAGGTGCCATGGTGCACACCTGTAATCCCAGCGAGTCAGGAGGTGGAGGCAGGAGGATCGCGAGTTTGCAGCCAGAAGTAACCTGGGAACCTAGGAAAACTCTGTCTCAAGGTAAAAAAATTTCCAAATGGGGCTGGGTTCAATCCCCCAGTACCGGAAACAAAACAAAACAAAACACCCTAGCCTTGCTCAGCTCAGCACAGCCCCTCCTCAGAGGTGACGCTCCCTGAGTGGGTTCCCCGTGCCTTGCTTGGTTTCAAAGCAGCTTGCTTCTTGGCATGTCAGAGTGTTCTCTCTGTCTGTGGGCCCTTGCCGCCTGATTTTCTCTATCAACTATGTGCATTGTTATGCTTCATCATTATATATCCTGGCTGGCAAATAAACTGGAAATCATCTGAGTTGATCACATTTAATAGTACATTGACCTTTCTTTTTTTTTTTAATTGGACATTTTAAATGTACACCTTAATGTGATTCATTCTGACGTGCTTTTCATTGTGGCATTTACATATATGCATTTTGATGTACATTATTCATATAGGTTCCCCCTTACCCTCTTGTATGCCTCCCCCCCCCATCTAAGTCTTCTCTATACATTGACCTTTCTTAGCAGGGACCTTGCAAATAAATGGGCTCTTTGGTCTATTAATGAATTGCTCTGATCTCTTCATACAGCTACTCAATTCCTGGATTCTTCTTGTAATCTACTGGGCAACTCCGTGGCTCAACCATTAGGATTCCCAGGAATTGTTCAGATTTTTCCCTGTGCTGAACCCTGGGAGTTTCAGGGATACAAAACATGACAATATGATACAGTACATTACCTGTACAGACAGTACATTACCTGTCTGAAGGGGGTCCAATTTTACCCTGGACTGGGGCAAGGTGATTAGCAATTGGGATGTTTCACCAAAGAATTTGGAAAATCAGGACTAAGAGAAAAGTGTGATTCATCTTGAACATTGCCTGCTCCCCCTTTGGCCCCAACCCAGCAGGTACTTCAAGTTCATCTAATAACACCTAAGATGTCTATCTATGTTTTATCAACTTTGTAAAGGCATTTGACTGTATGGATCACAACAAATTATGGATAACATTTTGAAGAATGGGAATACCAGAGCATTCAACTGTGCTCGTGAGGAATCTGTACATGGACCAGGAGGCAGTCATCTGAACAGAACAAGGAAACACTGCCTGGTTTAAAGTTGAGAAGGGTGTGCATCAGAGCTATATTCTTTCACCATACATCTTCAATCTCTATGCTGAGCAAATAATCCAAGAAGCTGGGCTTTATGAAGAAGAATGCGGCATCACGATTGGAGGAAGACTCCTTAACAACCTGCAAATGACACAATTCTGCTTCCTGAACGTGAAGAGGATTTGAAACATTTACTAATGAAAATCAAAGAACACAGCCTTCAGTACAGATTGTGCCTCAACATCAACAAAACAAAAATCCTTACAACTAGATCAGTAAACAACTTCAGGATAAATGGAGAAAAGATTGCAGTTGTCCATGATTTTGCTTTATTTTGTTCTACAATCAACACCTGTGGAAGCAGCAGTCAAGAAGTCAAAAGACACATTGCCTTGGGAAGAGTTGTTGCAAAAGACCTCTGTAAAGTGTTGAAAAGTAAAGACGTCACATTGAAGATGAAGTGCGCCTGACTCATGCCATGGTATTTTCAGTCACATCATAAGCTTGTGAAAGCTGAACACTGAATAAGGGAGACTGAAGAAGAATTGATGCTTTTTAATTATGGTGCTGGAGACAAATATTGAATATACCATGGACTGCTAAAAGAACCAACAGATCTGTCCTACAAGAAGTACAACCAGAGTGCTCCTTGGAAGCAAGGATGGCTAGACTGCATCTCATGTATTTTGGCCAGGTAATCAGGAGGATCCAATCCTTGGAGAAGGGTACCATGTTTGGGAGAGTGGTGGGTCAGTGAAAAAAAGGAAAACCCTCCACTAAATGGATTGACACAGTGTCTGCAATAATTGGTTTAAACATAAATAAGATCGTGTACCTGGCACAGAATCAGGGAGTGTTTCGTTCTATTGTACATAGGGTCACTATGAGTCAGACATGACTCCATGGCACCTAACAACAATGATTGAAGTAAAAAGAATACTAATTGTCACAGTTCTGCAGGTTGATGTCTCTATTTTTCTGGTACTTTGGAGACAGGACAGCCAAATCCTCTACCATCTAGTTGCCCTGTGCTTGTCGTGGTATGTGGAGGTTACTTGGCAAGAGAGGGAAAGAGAAGCCCCTGCCCAGTGTCCCACCTGTTAGTATGAAGAGTGAGAGTTTGGGTGACAGAAAGACATCTGGACAAGGAGACATAAACCCTAGTCTTCAACTGTCACGTGCAGGCTAGGAGACTTTCTCTTCTTTGGACCTATTTTTCTTCATCTATAATTAAAAACTATATGAATAGCAGAGCAGCACTAACAGTGCCAGGCATGGCACAGTGTGGGAGAGTGTTTTGTCCTGTTGTACACAGGGTTGCTATGAGTTGGACCCAACTCAATGGCACCAAACAACAACATAAAACAAATCATCTTTGAAGCTCTTTCTAAATTTTTTATTTGCCAATCACTTTGAAAGTGATATAAAGAGTTTAATTGATACTAACAGGATTATTTCTAATACAGTTGTTAGGAGCCATCGAGTTGGGTCCCACTCATAGTGACCCCATGCACAACACAACGAAACACTCCCTGATACTGTGCCATGCCCAGCACTATGTAAGTGCTTCTCTGCTTCTTCATAGAGTTTTCAATGGCTGATTGTTTCTGGAGTGAATTGCCATGTCCTTCTCCCTAGCCTGAAGCACCTGGTATTCCGAGGAGGTCTCCTTTCCAAGGACTAGGCAGGCCAACTCTGCTTAGCTTCTGAGATCAGGTGGGTTCAGATGCCAGAGTACTATGGCTGCAGACTATTTAAAACTTATAAGTTGTTTATTTCTAAAATTTTCCATTTAATATGTTTGGACCATTAGCAACCACAAGTGTGGAAAATGAACCTGTAATCATGAGCTATTACTATAGTAGGGATTAGTATTAGGCTTGGGTGGGTTTTTTTTGTTGTTTGGATTTTTGTTTTGTTTTGTTTTTTGGCGGTACTTGCTGGTTGAACCCAGGGCTTCACACATACATTTGCAACTGCTCTACCACTGGGCTGCATCTCTAGCCTTTTTTTTTTTTTTTTTTTTTGGATAGAGGGTCTCACTAAATTATGCTGGCTGCCTCTGGCCTCAAATTCATAGTCTTCTTCCCTCTGCTCCCCAAGTCACTGGGATTATAGGCATGTGCCATGGTGCCTGGCTGTGTTCATCATTCTTCCAAACATATTTATTGAGCACCCATTAGGTACTTGATAAAACAGCGAGGAAAATAAAGATCCCATATTGCCAAAAAAGAAGGAGGAGAAGGAGAAGGAGAAGGAGAAGGAGAAGGAGAAGGAGAAGGAGGAGGAGAAGGAGGAGGAGGAGGAGGAGGAGGAGAAGGAGAGGGAGAGGTGGGAGAGGGTGAAGGAGAAGGAGAAGGAGAAGGAAGAGAAGGAGGAGGAGGAGGAGGAGATCCCTATCCTTTGTGGAACTTACATCCTAGTAGAAAGACACAGGCCCTAAATGAAAAACATCATGAAAACAAACGTAAATAGTAGGCAACAAATTACTCATTTGGATAATTCCAACAAAAGTGCCTATCCAAGTAGGTACCCCAAACCAACCTACTCTGAGTATTTGTTTTAATGCTTTGAATATTTTATTACTTTCTTTAACCAACTAACATATTGAGCAGTTACAGAAAGAAGAAAGGGACAGCCAAGAAGCCAGGATTCTTGCCTTAATTAAAGAGTTTTGATTATAAGTAACAAATCTAATTGAAACTGATGAAACAAAAAGGGGAACTTTAGAAGATCCAGTGGTGTGTCTTAGAGCTCAAAGTTGGCCCCAGGACAGAGGCTGGGCTGCCCAGGGCACATACTTATAGAAGGCACTCTCGGCTTGGGCAGCATAGAGACACACTCACTAGAGGACCTTGGTCAAGTGTGCATGTCCTAGGGCATCACCAGCTACATATTAGTCCAGCCTGGCAGGGCTTCTGCCAGGGCTAAAAACAACCCAGGACACCTTTGTGGAGCCTGGGGGTCTTCCCCCTCTGGGGCATGGGCCCTTCCTACTACATCACATTGGGCACATTTAAGTAGCTAACAGTCCATGGGAAATGCATTCTCAATTAAAAAAATAGTTTGAGCTAGGCGTGGTAGTGCATGCCTGTAATCCCAGCAATTGGGGAGGCTGAGGCAGGAGGACCACGAGTTGGAGGCCAGAGGCAGCCTATGTAATTTAGTGAGAGCTTGTCTCAAGATAAAAAGGAAAAAAAGGTCTGGAGAGGTGACTCAGTATTACAGTACTTGCAAAAATATGCATGAGGCCCTGGATTCAACTCCCCAGGTACCACCACACACAAAAAAAGTTAAAGATTTTATAATTTGGTATTAGAATGAATGTTAATTCAATTTGATTTTTTGCAATTTTTCTCTTTATATTTTGGAGTGAATAAAATTTCTTGCTAGAGCTCAAACATTCTTTAGAGCTCTCGTAACATCCAGGGCTATGAATTCTGAACCTACCCCTCTCTCAGAGGCCAGAGCTCAGCACCCCCTGCAACCTCAGCTGGTGCACTCTGTTTGCTTCCTCCACCAAAGAGCTCCAGTTGCAATCAATCCAGTGATGGTATCTGATGGCCAGATTCAATAAAACAGCCAGGTAGGAACTCAAGCCCCCTTGGGGACAGCCCGTGAATCTCAAAGCAGACACATATACTCCATTAGCGACCTCGGAGGAGGCCAGTTTCAGCAGAATCATTAAAAGTTGATGATTCTGCAAATGTCTTTTTGTCTGCAGTGCTGCGTGGGGTCGGGGGAGCAGGCTAGTGTAGTTTTCCTCTGAAACAGAATGAAGCACTAGGCAAAGAAAAACAGTAAGACAATCCCACACTTAACCTTAGACTGACCATGAAATTCAGTGCTTAAAACTGAAGGACGCCTTTAGGAGGAAGGGAGGGTTTGGGTAATCCTGAAACACAGCAAGGTCTGCAAGTGGGGAGGAGGTCACAGATTGAATTCAGAACAAATCAGCATACAGAGGCCAGAGTTTAAGCATGAGTTTTTCCCTCCAAAGAATTTAATCCATCTACCTGTTTGGGCTTTTATTTTATTTTATTTTATTGCTGTGCTGTGGGGTTGAACCCATGGCCTCAGGCATACTTTGCAAGCACTGTACTGCTGAGCTGGGCCCCCAGCTCCTTTTTTATTTTTTATTTTGAGACAGGGTCTCCATAAATTTCACAGACTGCCTCTGGTCTCAAACTTGTGATCCTCCTACCTCTGCCTCCCAAGTTTCTAGGAGTATAGGCATTTGCCACCATGCTTGGCCTTATTTTTAAAATTATAATTGATATAATAATTGTACATACTATGGTTTACAGGGGGATAATTTGATGCATACATGCAATATCTAATGATCAAATCAGAGTAATTAGCATTTCCATCCACACATGTCTGTCAGCTTGTCATGCTGTGGCGCTTGTGTGTTGCTGTGATGCTGAAGACTATGCTGCTGGTATCTCAGATACCAACAGGGCCACCCATAATAGACAGGTTTCAGCTGAGTTTCCAGACTAAGACAGACTAGGGAGAAGGACCTGGCAGCCCACTCCCAAAATAATTAGCCATTGAAAACCCTGTGAATAGCAGAGAAGCACTGTCTAATATAGTGTGGGAAAATGAGCCCACCCCCGGGCTGGAAGGCATTCAAAAGAAGACTGGGGAAGAGTTGCCTCCTTAAAGTAGAGTTGACCTTAATGATGGGAATAGAGTAGAGCCCCTGAGACCTCCATTGCTAATATGGCATGACTCAAAGTGAGAAGAAACATAGTGGCTGTAACAGTGGGCTCAAACATATAAAGATTGTGTGTATGGCTCAGTGTAGGAGAGTGTTTTGTTCTGTTGTACACAGGGTTGCTATAAATCAGACTCAACAGCACCTAACTACAGCCACAACAATAACATTTTCTTAAACATTTATCATTTCTTTCTGTTGGGAGCCTTTGAATGCCTCTCTTCTAGTTCTTCATAAAATGTGTAAAAACTGTTTTAAACTACAGTCACCCTCGTGTGCTAACACTAGAACTTGATATTCTGAATACTACATAATTAATTAACTTATTTATTGAGACAGGGTCTCTCTATGTAGCCCAGCCTGGCCTGGAACTCACTGTGTAGACCAGGCTGGTCTTGAACTCACATGGATCCTCCTGCTTTAGCTTCCTGAGTGCTGGGATTACAGCTCTGAACAATATTTCTAAATGATTTGCTCACACTAATAGTTTTGAAACATAATACTTTTGCTGTATTTCTTTTCCATTAAGGTAGAGTTTATGCTCAGTGAGTTTGGTTTGTTGAACTACTTCTTTTTGGTTACTTGTCAGAGACCCATAATTGATCAACAAACCCTCTAGAAGGGGGGAAGAATGGGTAGTTTTGCATTATAAAAGCTTCTTGCTATTATTAGACAGAAAAAAATGCCTGTGAGCTGAGACAGAGCACTGTTTACCAGGTGGGCAGGGGGAGTTCTGTAATGTGTGGGTCACAGCCATGTGACATGTTTGCTTCCTTGTTTCTTTGCAGCTCTTCCCTGAGCAGTTTGGACTGTGTGTGCCTCTTCTCCCAGGTGAGCTATTGCAAAGTGTCCTCCTCTGAATGGAGATGCTCCAGGGGTCAGGAGTGACTCCGCTCCACGTGGGAGATGTCAGAAAAAGGCTGTTTTTCCCTTCCTCGGACCCTGAGCAGTGTGGGGTCCTTGCCTCTTCCCCTTTATGGAGCAAGAGTGTGTGCTGATGAGAACACTGCAGGCGATAGCCCTTGGTTCTCTTCTGTTACCACAGACCAGCCAGGTCACCTTGGCAAGGCCTGGGGCTGTGGAAGCCTGCAGCAGCGCCTAGGATGTCGCCATCCCATATGCACAGGGCTTGGAGGGGGTGGGGGGGCGTCCTGAAGGCCCTTAGCTCCCCACTGTGTGAGACAGCCATCCCTACCAGGAAGCCCCCCCACCCCCAATCACCCTGAGCCTCAGACCTCTTGAAGACCCTGCTACCTTGGAGTGTTCCAGAAGCCAAGGGAACTGAGACCAGAAGGGGAAGTAAGGGTCACTCTGCATAGAGGAACCTCCGTGGCTTGGGAGTGCTACACATGAAGGCTTCTGAATTTGTATGTCATTTGTCTCTTGAGTGTTTGTGCACTTGAGCTGACAGAAGAAAATTCTGCCATTGAAGCAAAATAGAGAGGCAGAGGCGGGAGCCAGAAGAGTCGCTTTTGGAGGAGAGAGCCCTCACTTTTCAGGTGGGAGCATGAACCCGGGAGGCGAGGGGCCCCGGGGTAATTGGAACCTGTTGTCCATTCATTGATTCATTGATTAAACACTTGAGCTAAGCATGAGGGAGCCAGGTAACTACAGCACACACCTCCTAAAGTTCCAAAACCTTAAATACTGCCATCAGCTGGGGACCAAGTATTCAAACACAGGAGCCTATGGAGGACATTTCATATTTAAATCATAATACTCATCAAGAGCAAAAGAAAAAAAAGAAAATAGAAAAAAGAAAAAAGAGGATAAGGGGGTGGAGTCTAATGCTCCTCCCCTGAGCCTGCTCTGGTAGCCTCACTCTTGGATTAGATCCAGTCTTTCAGCTGCAATGGGTAAGTTTGCCGTATGTCTCGCACTTTGTACCCTTTGCTTGGTTATATACCCCCTGTGCTTTTCTCCGTGAGATAATGAGAAGTAAATGCAGAGACAAGGTTGGATAGTGTTCTGTCTGTTTGTTGTACATAGGGTCACTATGAGTTAGACCTGACCCAGATGGCACCTAACAACAACAAAATGCAGACTGATTGAACAGACTTCTAAGGCTTATTAAGCAACCCATTGCAGAGGTAACTTCTTTTTACCTATAATGTCCCAAGCAAAAGGAATCAACTTCCGATTCCAAAATATGGGGTCTGTCAATAGTAAGCTCTCTCCAGTAAGGGCTGGAAGTTACTGAACAGAGAGGTCCCTTTAAGTCCATAAAAATGTACCACTGTGCCCAGCTTTAGAATAGCCATGTTAGTAATACTAATTCTTCCAGTCCATGAACACAGGATATCTTTCAATTATGTGGGATTTTAACATATTTCATCAGTATCTTATGGTTGTTAACATACAAGTCTTGTGCTTTTTTGTTGTTGTTGTTGTTGTTGAATTTACTAAGTATTTTATTGTTTTAGAAGCTATCCCAAATGCAATTTGCACAAGCAATTTTTCTCTCCTTCTTTCCTTCCCTCCTTCCTTCCTTCCTTTCTTCTTTCCTTCCTTTCTCTTTCTTTCTTTCCTTCTTTCTTTTTTTCATTTTCTTTCTTTCTTTCACAGCTGGCAGCCTCTCAACCTATGCCTTTGGTCAGTGTGCCCATAATTTAAAAAATCAGGATAATCTATCATCGATGGAAATCTCTGGGAACCCTTGACTTTTGCAGGCATGTTTCTCTATTTAGGCATTTTTCATCCCTTGATTTTTTTTTTCAAGGAATATGTTTAGGATAAAACATATTAAATAGTGCCATTTGTTTGTACAACACTAGTGGGGAAAAGGCCTCCCATGGCAGACATTAAGCAAACAGAAACAGTTGATCTCCTAGCTTTTTGCTTCTGCTTCCCTTTTCTTTTATTCACCTTAAAAAGGCTGGTTAGAGATTATTTATGCATATCTTGAGTGTATTCAGGGAAAGTAGTGGGCAGAAAGGAAAAGAAAATGAGGGCAAAGTGATGGGAAGCTGATGGGAAATTTTTCTGGGGAAATTTTAGTGTTCACTGCTATAAGAGAATTTTTTGTTTTCTTTGCACTTGTAACTGTTTCCCATGAACACATAGCTGTATAACTACATTTGAAAATGCTTATGCAGGGCTGGGGGTGTAGTTCAGTGGTATAGGCTTGCCTAGCATGTGCAAGGTCCTAGGTTCAGTCTCTGCACAGGAGAAAAAGAAGGGGAGAGAGAGAAAGAGAGAGAGACAGAGAGAGAGAGAGAGAGGGAGGAAGAGGGAGAGGGAGAGAGAGAAGGAAGGAAGGAAGGAAGGAAGGAAGGAAGGAAGGAAGGAAGGAGAAAAGAAAGAAAAACTGCTTGTGTAAATTCAGGATAACATCTAAAACAATAAAATACTTAGTAAGTTTAACAAAGAAAGCATAAGACTTGTGTGTTAACAGCCATAACATATTGTTGAAATAAATTAAAGACCTAAATAAATGAAGCCTGTGTTCATGGATTGGAAGACTTAATGTATTAACATGGCTATTCTAAAGCTGGGCATGGTGGTGCATGCCTGCAATCCCAGTGACTGCAGAGGCTGAGGCAAGAGGATCACACCTTCAAGGCTAGAAGCAGCCTGTGCAATTTAGTGAGACTCTGTTTCAAAATTTAAAAAAAAAAATACTTTTTAAGTAAAAGTTGATAAGCTGATCTTAAATTTCTATGGAAATGTAAGAAACTTGAGTAGTAAAAATAATGAAAGTATTCTTTTTTCTTTTCTCCTTTCCTTCTCCTCCTTTTATCTATTATTTATTATTAATTAATTAATTAATTAATTTGACTGAGGGTCTCACTATGTATCCCAGGCAGGCCTCAAACTCATAGCAATTCCCCTGCCTTAGCCTCCTGAGTGCTAAGGTTTGGGTGTGTTTTGTCCTTAGATGGGATACCACCTGGGAATACTGAGTGCTCTATGCTTGGGGGAAGGACCTGGCAGCCCATTCCTGAAACAATTACCCACCAAAAACCCTATGAGTAGCAGAGAAGCACTGACACATTGACAGGCACAATGTCAGGTAGTGTTTCATTTTGTTGTACATAGGTTCACTATGAGTTAGAACTGACTGGAAGACACCTAACAACAACAATAGCTATGATCAAAATGACAATAACAAGTGTTAGCAAAGATATGGAATAATTAGAACCCTCATACATTGGTGGTAGAGACGTAACAAAATGCAGCTGCCCCCAAAAACAATGTGTTAGTTTCTTTAAAAGAATTTCCATTTGACACAGCAATTCTACTTCTAGGTATATACTTAAGAGAAATGAAAACATATTCATGCAAAGTACAGAAGGGTTCATAGCAGCATTCGGCGTAATAGCCAAAAAATAGAAACAATCCAAATGCCCCCTAACTGATGAAAGGACAAAATATGGTATATCCATTTAACAGAATTTTACTTGGCCATAAGAAGGAACAAGTATACTACATGCTACAACATAGATGAACCTTGAAAACATTGTGATAGTTGAAAGAAGTCAAATACAAAAGACAACATACTCTCTGATTCCATTTATATGAAGTGTCCGGAATAGGAAAATTTATAGAAAGCTGAATGGTGGTTGCTGGGGCTGGGGAAGTAGAATAGGAGTGACTGTTAATCAGTACAGGGTTACTTTTAAAATATTTGACAAAGCCAGGTGTGGTGGCACATACTTGTAATTCTAGCTACTGAGGAGGCAGAGGCAGAAAATTGCAAGTTCAAGGCCAGAGGTAGCCTATGTAACTTAGTGAGACCCTGTCTCAGGATAGAAAAAAATTTTTTTTTTAGGATGATATTTTTTTTATTAGAAAATTTTAATGTACATCATAATGTGATTCATTTTGACATGCTTTTCGTTGTGACAATTTTCATATATGCAATTTGATAAGCATTATTCATATAGGTTACCCCTTACCCTCCTCTATGTTTCCCCCCTCCCCCCCTTCCTATCTAAGTTTCCCATCCAAGTCTTCTCTATCTTTTAGGGATAGAAAATTTTTTAAAGGGGATAGGTGAGCAGCCTAGAGGGAGAGCACTTGCAAAGTATGTGGAAGGTCCTGTGTTAAGTCCTCCAGTACCACAAATAAATAAATAAATAAATAAATAAATAAATAATAAAGTATTTGGCAAAAATATTTTAAATATTTGACCTTATGAATATCCTGACAACCACTGAATTTTATGTTTTATTTCCTTCTAGTACTGAAGGATTGAACCCAGAGCCTTGCAAATGCTAGACAAGTGCTCTACCACTAAGCTGCACCCTTAGCTTCTTTTGTATTTTTTATTTGAGACGAGATCTCACTAAGTTGCACAGGCTGCCTCTGGCCTCGAATTCGAGATCCTCCTGCCTCAGCCTCCCTAGTTGCTGGGATTACAGGCATGTGCCACAGTGCCAGGCTTAGGTTTGGATACTTTAAAAGGGTAAATTTTAAGTTATGTGAGTGGTTTTTCAGTAAAGCTGCTTTTTTCTTTCTTTCTTTTTTTTTTTTTTTTTTTGCGGTACTGGGGGTTGAACCCAGGGCCTCGCGCTTGCATGCTCTGCAAGTGCTGGACCACTGAGCTGCACCCTCAGCCCATTTTTTTACTTTTTGAGACAGGGTCTTGCTAAATTACGCAGACTGCCTCTGGTCTTGAACTTGCGATCCTCCTGCCTCCGCCACCCGAGCCGCTGGGATTACAGGCGTGTGCCACTGCACCCAGCAGTAAAGATGTTTTTTTAAACCTTAAAAATGTTTATATAGATGTACACATTAACAGAATCTTCAAAGTGTAAATATGGCAGCCAAGGTATTATTTTGTCCATCAGGTTAGAATACTTTGGAAAGTCTCCATGCCACTGACTTTGTCAGATTTTCATTCCTGGTCTTTCCCCACTCCCCTTTCCTCTATGATATGCTCTGTGTGGTGATTCTTTCCCACCTCTCTCAAGAGCCCCACTTGCACCCACAGGTAGGGCTCAGCAGGTGCTATCTGTACCCCCTCCTGCCTTCTGGAGGGCCAAGGTCAAGGGGAGCGCTGGACCTCACTTCCCTTGCAGGCCTGAGCAAAGCCACTGCTTCTCTTTGCATAGATTACACCATAGGGTCTTAGCCTGGAAATAACTCACATTGAGCAGCATGTAACACAAGCATTACATGTTTTTGAGGTGAGGTGGATGGAAGACGAATGTGTATCATTGTGTGCTGTTTGAGTTTTTACTATGTGTGATAGGCAGAAATATTGTTAGGTGCCATCGAGTCTGTGTCTGACTCATAGAGACCCTATGTACAACAGGCCAAACATTATTATCAGTGCTTCTCTGCTATTCATAGGGTTGTCAATAGCTGATTGTTTTTTGGGAGTGGGTTGCTGGGTCCTTCTCCCAATCCTACAGCACCTGGTATTCCCAGGCAGTCTCCCATCCAAGTACTAACTTGCCTCGACCCTGCTTAGCTTCTGAGATCTGATGGGATCAGATGCCACAGTGGTATGGCTGCAGGCAGGCAGAATTATGTGCCTTTAAAATTCATATGTTGAAGGTCCAATTCCCAGGACACTTCCAAAAGTGGATTTATTTGGAGATAGAGCCTTTGAAGAGGTAATCAGGGTTAAATGAGGTTTTATTTCTTTATCTATTTAGTTATTTATTTGGGGTTTTGGGGGGACAAAATCTCATTATATAACTAAGGCTGACCTGAAACTCACTGCTATGCAGTCAGGCTGGCCTTGAACTTGTAGTCCTCCTGCCTCTGCCTCCCCAGTGCTGGAATTACAGGCATGCATCCCCACACCCAGCCTTAAATGAGCTTTTATGGGTGAGTATTACATGGAGGGGGCTGGGATTTGGCTCAGTTGGTAGAGTGCTGAGCTGCAGTCTCTGAGGTCCCAAATTCAATTCCCAGCACCGCAAAAATGGGAGAAGGACCTGGCAATCCACTCCCAAGGCAATCCCGAAACAGGTAGCCATTGAAAACCCTATGAGGGTCGCTATGAGTCGGATACCGACTCGATGGCACCTAACAACAACAACAATAACAACAACAAATTACACGGAGAGGACCTATGTCCTTATAAGAATTGAGACTAAGAGAGCTACCAGGGCAGGGTGCAGAGAAGAAAGGCCATGTAAAGACACAGGGAGAAGGTGGCCGCCTGCAAGCCAAGGAGGGAGGCTTCACCAGACACCAACCAGCCAGCACCTTGATCCTGGACTCCCAGCTTCCAGCACATGGGAACATGTTCCTGTTGTTTAAGTTGCCAAGTAGGTGGTACTTTGCCAAGGCTGCCCAAGCAGACGAATATACAATGTGAATGTGATTTTGGCTTTCCCCCTCCCATAAGAATAATTATTGTAATATGAAAGGACTTATAAAAATTTAAAAACACAAAAAGATAATAAATGAATTAAATGGGGTAAGATATTATTTATTTTCAAATTCAAGGGATTAGAGAGGGTCTTCTCGTTCCTGCTCTCAGGGGCTCCACCCTCAGGCAGCACTCTTTGGTTTTACCTCTCTGTCTCTCCTCTCTCTTGTTTCTCTGCTAGGGACGGACTGCTTTCCCACCAGCCAGGAACATCATCTGGTATGGACTGTGAGAAATCACTGCCTTGTGTCTCATCTTCACAGAAGGTCTTGCTTCTTCCCTTTTGTTATATAATGTCTGTGACATGAGACCTGGGCCTATTCAGGTCGAGACAGCTCTCCCTAGGAACGTTTTTTGATTGATTGGTTGAGTTCAATTAGCACTTCCAACCAGAACAGGACAGATGAAACCCAACCATTTCCTTCTACTTTGTTGCCTTGGTTTTAAAAAGAAATGTTTTCACTTCTGTGATAGTGAATTTGAAAGATGAGTTCTAAGAATAGGCATTTTAATAATGTTTATATAGATTTAGTTTTTGTTGAAACATAATTTTCAGGTAGGTAAACTCATGACTATTATGCAAATATCAAATGAAAATATGTCAAAGATTTAGTTAACTCATTAACATGGAAATAAGATGAGGCAACTAAAGATGCTACAAGCATTTGAGAAAGTACACACATACGCACATATGCGCGCGCGCGCGCACACACACACACACACACTTTTTTATGCATTGCTAGTTTAGGTATAGAACTTGTGAATGTTCAACAAGGCTGTCTGTTCAACTGGGCAGAAATTAATCTGCATTTAGACTAATAGAAAGTCTACAAGTTAACCTCTGTCCATACAGCCTTGCAAAATAGCCCAGCCACTGAACTACCAAGCCCAACGTACTCTAGTAACAAACATTTGATGTCTTATTGGTCTATTCAAGCTGTTGTAGCAAAATGCCTTAGACTGAGGCTTTTTTTTTTTTCCAGTACTAAGGCACTGAACCCAGGGCCTTAAGCATACTTTCCAAGCAGTTTATGACTGAGATGCACCTTGAGCCCCTTTTCCTGAGAATCTTGCTAAATTGCACAGGCTGCCACTGGCCTCAAACTTGTGATCCTCCTGCCTCAGCCTCCCAAGTCACTGGGATTACAGGTACCCTGCTAGACTGAGGATTTATGAACAATAGAAATTCATTTCTCACAATTCTAGAGGCTGGGAAGTCCATGGTTAAAGTGCTGGCTGATTCAGTATCTGGTGAACGCCAGCCTCCTGATTTGTGGGTGGTACCTTCACATTGTGTCCATACATGGTGGAATGGATAAGGGGTCTCCCTGGGGCTTATTTTTTTAAGTATAAGGGCACTAATCTTGTGCTTGAGGACCTTAATGACTTATTCAGGTCCCAAGGCTCCACCTCCTAACACCATCACACTGGTGATTGTGTTTCCATACATGAATTTTGGAAGGACACAAATTTTCAGAGCATGGCACCTGGCTTTCTCTCTCCCCTATTCTGGAGCATCTACAATGGTGTCCAG
The DNA here is from genome assembly GCA_007922755.1 of Pedetes capensis. Classification (NCBI taxonomy): domain Eukaryota; kingdom Metazoa; phylum Chordata; class Mammalia; order Rodentia; family Pedetidae; genus Pedetes; species Pedetes capensis. The sequence continues at coordinate 9,393 of VMDO01017110.1, read as the reverse complement.
TCTTGTAGGGTGTAAGGGTGTGCCAAACTAAGAAATAGGAATTAGTGCTACCAGAGGCCCAAGACTTCACGGTAGTTATCAAGTAATGAGTAGGAATCTGTGGATTTTGATTATTTCAGCTTCCCATCTTCCCCATAGCAAATGAAATGATAAGTCAAAGTTGGCTTTCTAGTATTTTTGGAGGAAAATGAGGAAATTAGTGACCTCAGCCCTCTGAAATAAAATTAATCATTCTCCTTTCTAAACTATTTTCCCCAAAATTGATTATATCCATTTCTATAGGTCTTGTATACTCTTTTAAGATTCTCTTAATGATTTTATATTTAACAAGGTAGTATATGATTTTATAAGACATATTGGTCTTTATAAATTTTTTTTTTTGAGACATGGTCTCAATATGTAGTCCAGGCTAGCCTGGAACTTTTCATGTAGTAGCCCAGCCTGTATTTGAACGTGTGATCCTCCTGCTTCTGTCTCCCAGGTACTGGGATTACAGGTGTACCATGTTAGATTTACTGTTCTTTAAACTTGTGATAAAAAACAACAGCTCTCTGTTCCACACACAACTCTGCTTGCTGAAAGTGAAGATTTGAAACATTTACTGATGAAGATCAAAGAACATAACCTTCAGTACAGATTGTGCCTCAACATCAACAAAACAAAAACCCTTACAATTGGGTCAGTGTCGGGGTTTGGCTCAGGCCTGGCAGAGGTCAGAGCCTTGCCCTGACACTGAGTGTGTATCAGAGATCCACTGGACTGGGCTGGTGTAGTGGCTGGAGGTGCCAAAGAAGGACCTCGGGAGACCTTCTGTGGGAAACAGGAGAGGGAAAGTTTATTGGGTTGCTCCCCAAGGGGGTGCAACCAGCAAGCAGCCCCTGTCAAGAGCCCAAGTGCTAACTCTAAGCCTGCAGCATAGAATGCTGCAGGCTCACTGACGGTACAGCTCAGCCTTAAAGGCACAGTTACAAGCAATTGGTGTTCCACTGGGCTGGAGGCCTGGTGGTCTTGACTCTCGAAGCTCGCCTTCTCTGCCTCCCTCCTTCCCAAGCATGGGAGGAATTGGGAGGCTCTTCGTGTCTTGCTTATAGCCTTCGGCACTTTGGGGGTCCCTGGTCTCAACACATCAGCTTGCTTGGAGATCTTCTGTTGACTGGGGAGTGCTGGATCAAGGTGATGGGGTCCAGACAGAAGTTGAAGGACGGAGAACAGTGGTGGGGTGAAATGAGGTCCAGGAGCCTGGCTTATATAGGGTCCTGGAGGGGGGTGTATTCTGGGGTTAGCCAATTAGGGCACATTCCTGACAGGTATAGCAGGTAAACTGTCATACCTGCCAGGTAGGGGCAGTTATTTAACTGAGGTGCTAGGGGTAGCCAATCAAAATTGAGGTGGTTGAGGCTGGTCAGATTGGTCAGGGGTCATCTTTGCTCACTTGATGGGAGGGGTAGGAGTGAGTGAGTGGGATGTGGCCCTGGGGTCACCTAGAGGTCAGTCCCTCAGGTTAGTATGAGGGACCCTAGTTATAGGGTACATTTTAAAAACTCCCCAACAGGTCAGTATGCAACTTCCCAGTAAGCAGGAAAAAGATTGAGGTTGTCCCTGATTTTGCTTTACTTGGTTCTACAATCAACACCAGTGAAAGCAGCAGTCAAGAAGTCAAAAGACACATTGCCTTGGGAAGAGATGTTGCAAAAGACCTCTTTAAAGTGTTGAAAAGTAAAGATGTCACATTGAAGACAAAGGTGCCCCTGACTCATGCCATGGTATTTTCAGTTGTGTCATATGGTTGTGAAACCTGGACATTGAATAAGGGAGACAGGAGAAGAATTGATACTTTGAATTATGGTGCTGGAGATGAATACTGGATATTCCATGGGCTGCTAAAAGAACCAACAGATCTGTCCTAGAAGAAGTGCAACCAGAGTGCTCCTTGGAAGCAAGGATGGCTAGCCTGCATCTTACATATTTTGGACATGTAGTCAGGAGGGACCAATCCCTGGAGAAAGACATCATGTTTGGGAGAGGGCAGGTCAACAAAAAAAAGGAAAACCCTCCACTAGATGGATTGACACAATGTCTGCAACAATGGGCTTAAATATAAATAAGATCATATGTCTGGCACAGAATCGGGGAGTGTTTCATTCTGCTATACATAGTGTTGGTATGAGTCAGGCCCGAGTCAGCAAAACCTAACAACAAGAGCTCCATCCTACCTCTCAGTACCTATACCCTTACAGACAATCTCTTTTAACTTTTTTGTTTTTTTCTTCTTATTATTTCTAAATAAAATGCTTATATTATTGATTCTTAATTTTTCAATGTTTCAATATAAGCTATTATCTTAAGTTTATATTATGAAATGTATACAATGTATACAAATGTACCACTGAGCTGTACTCCCAATTTGAAGATTTAGTTTTTTCTCCTTCTCTTAAACCATATAGTTACCCCCTCATCCTCCCACTACAGTCATGTAACAATGTTTAGTTAAAACCAACATTCTATGATTAGGTTATTTTGCTTAAATAAATCAGGATGTGCCTTGGCAGGGGTCTTTTATTGCTCATGAAGGTGTAACTTCAAACTGAGGCTGCCTCTGGCTTAAAGTTTATTTTGCATTGAAAGCAGGTCCTTGGGAGACAAGCCATGTTTTGTATATTATGATGACATTTCTCTCCCTGTAAAACTTAGTCCCTTTTGGTGTTTAATGTTCCTCATTTAAAAATTTTATTTAATTCTCTATGTATTCAGCACAAATTCTTTCTTTGTAGCCAGGGCTACAAATTTCCTCTCCACAATCTCTAGGGCTCAGAGCTCCCCTGAGTCCTTAGACTTCCTTCCCTACATTGAATCCTGGGCTTTCTGCAGGTTTTGCGTGGCTGTTGAGCTAAAATTTGCCTTGACCCTTGTTCAGGGAGTTCCCTTTGACTCATTTCTGTGCTGTGTCTCCCATTTCCTTCCCTTTTTTTCAATTTACTCCACCCCCCCACCCCCACCCCCACCCCACCCCCACCCCAGCCACCCCATTATTCAGGCTGCCTTTGAACTCCTGGGGTGAAGTGATCCCCTTCCATCAGTCTCATGAATAACTCACATTTTTCAGCATTTCCTGGGAAAGTATGTTTGGCAAGTTTATTCTACTGTACTGGTAATTAATAGTTTGGCTGGGTATAGAATTTCTTGTTTAAAATTATTCTTCCTCAGACTTTAGAAGGTTTTGCTCCATTATTATTGCTGGAGAGGGGACAGGGGCCTTCCTTGGTCCCAGTGTGTAGTGTCCCCAATACCAGGTTTTTGGTTCAATGAAGCAAAGAATGGAGTGGGAGAAACCACACAAGGCAAACAAGAATGAAAGTTTAATTTTGAATATTGAGAAAAGTGATAGTGGTGAGGGAAAATGGAAATAAACGTAACTAGAACAGTGCCTCAGGGGTAGGTATCACTGTCCTTTACTGCCTGATTTCCAATATCCTGGAAATTGCTTCGTGTTTCTGTCTACATTGTATTTTCCTTTTTTTTTTTTTTTTTTTTTTTGTGGTACTGGGGGTTGAACCCAGGGCCTCGTGCTTGCATGCTCTGCAAGTGCTGGACCACTGAGCTGCACCCTCGGCCCATTTTTTAACTGCAGAGATAGAGACTTTTTAACTGCAGAGGGCATCTGCAGAGATAGAGAGCCAGAGACTCCACCACTGCAGCTGCCTAGCAGTATATTTAGTGTCTGGGACTGTCTGTGTTGGCAATCTAGATTGCATGGTGTGGGACTTTGCCTCATGACACCCCTAATTGGCCCTTTTAAGCTTGCAATCCCTTGCTGGTTGGTTGGCTCTGCTAGGCCTCTGACTGGCATCTAAGTCGGGTGACAAACTTTCTCTGCCCAGTCCCCTAGGAGCAATGTTACTGTGTTTTCCACCCAGTGTCATGTGATAACCAGTAGAAAATAAAGACTGCCACTTTAACTAGAAATCTGGTTCAAGCGGGGTTTTTGTTTTTTTTTTTTTTCCCTGCCAGGCCCTGCTCTCTGCAACCACCCATGGCTCCCAAACCCCCTTTCTTCTCGTCTCCTCTTTTACTGTCTTCTAGCTTCAGTGTGTTCCAGGAAGTATAATGTCAATCCTATTCCTAGTTTTTAAAATTGTGATATTTTTCTTCTTTTGGGAGGCGTTTAGGATGGTCTTTCCAGCCTGCATGCCCTAAAACAGCATCATGATGTGCTTGGCAGGGATCTTTTTTTGTTGTTCATGAGGGTGTATACTTCAAGGTGAGTCCTTAAAGATTACTTTTCATTGAAAGCAGGCCCTTGTAATGCAGAGACTCATACTGTCTAGCTCTGGGAAATTATCTCATGGTATTTGTTTGTTTTGCATTTAAATGATTCCTCTCCCACCCCTTTCTTTTGCCTGTTCTTTCTTTACAAACTCTATTTTGTTGAATGTCCACCAATTTAGATGGATTGCCACCAACTTTTTTTTTTTTTTTGAGATGTAAAAAGAACTAAGAAGAAAACATCAGATTTTCTTTTCCCTGCAAGCTCTAATCTCCTCTCTTTTGGCTTTCTCCTTGTGTCTCTTTCTCCAGTGAGAAGAGCCTAGCCCTGTGGAGCTCCGCAGGCTTAAGGAGGGGGACTCTGAGGAGCTGGGCCCCCGCTCTACTTTTGTTGGACCTTTGTAAACCTGCTAGCATTTTAAATGTAAGTGCAGAGATAGAGAAATGCAAGCAGAGGCCAGAGAAGTTGTCCTGGATTACAGGGGGATTAGAGCACTTTTCCTACAAAAAGAGATGCCAGGGGACCCTACTGCTACAACAGCCCTAACGAGGGGGTCAGTTTCAATGATTGAATTAAATAGGTTACAGACAGTCTCATGACTTGTGCAGGGAAGAGAGTGGCTGTTGTGTGGACTGTGATTTATCTTAAAATAACACGCGCTATACCACAACATATTTGTGTGTGCTAGTTGGTTTTAACCCACTTCCTCCCTAGAGACAGTGCCAGATACTCTAATCTTAGTAGTCAGTACACACTGCAGGGGTGGCTTTAGGGCACATGGAATCAAATACCCATACTTCAGCTGCCTTTTTCTGTAATCAGTAAAGATTAGTTATGTAAACTAATGGATTTTAGAAGAATGGGGCATGTGTGTGTGTGTGTCTGTGTGTATGTGTGTGTGTTGGGGGAAGATCAAACCCAGGGCCTCTTGTGTGCTAGGCAAGTGCTCTATTACTCAGCTACCCCCAAACCCTGACTGAGTGGTTTTATTGGTGAAATTCATTGTGTTTAAGAAGGTGGGTCAGCTTACAATGAGCAAGGCCTTCCCGCCTCACCATCTGGAAAGGCATCTGACGCCTGTGTCCAGCTTCTGACTCAAAGGAGTCTGGTTGCCTGATGCCAGCTACCCAGTTACTTCTGGGACATAATTATATTTTGACTTTGAGTAAACATTTAATGCAAAGGATGTTCAGATACCTGAGAACCTGGGAGCGCACAAAATAGGATATAGGACTACACTGGACTCTCTTCCTGAAAAGTGTTTAATACATGCTTGAATTTGGCCTATGACTTGCTTCCTTTAGGACAAATTGCCTCTCTTGAGTGGATGGGAGGGAAGGAAGGGAGGTTTACAGTATTCATCTGTCTCAAACATGTGATGGCTTTTGACATTTACCAAAAACAACCTAATAACACTACATACACATAGGCAGATTGGCTGTTTTAAGGCACATAGAATCAGATTGGCTAAGGGCCACTTGCCATAGTGGTTCAGTGTGGATCGGTCATTATTTATGTCTTGCTTTACTCCTGTTTTCCTGGCTGCTGGCCTCTACCTGTGCTTGGGAAAATGCTAGGGTGGGTCCTTCAGTCCTCATGCTCCAAAAATAATTTCAGCACTGTAGGCAGAGGTGTGACCTGTCCTGGATGTCCCAGGGCTGTTGCCAGAATACCCCAGAGGTGATTATAACAGCTGCTATCTAGTTGATGTACAGAGGACAAGCCTGTCACAGGTGGGTGACTTCGATTACCTCCTTTAAGTCTAGCAATGTCTCCATGAAGAAACAGAAATTGTAAGAGGTTAAGACTTTGCCTGTGTTTGCATGACTAGGAACTAGGGGAAGCAGAATGTTGAATTCCAATCTGCCTTCTTGGAAGCCCATGTTATTTGGTGCTAGATGATGACAATGGTGGTAGTGGTCAGGGAAAAGAAAGTGATACCCATCTGCTTCTGTGAATAGACAAGAGCAAACCTAAAAGTGTGTGTCACTGGAGAAGCCATTAGTTTGGGACTCAGAAAAGCATTTGAGCTAATCCTGGTTCTTCTACCTATCAGATACGGGATATAGGTAAATTATTAAACTTTTCCGGGGGCCTGAACTTTCTCGTCTGTAAGATGTTAGGTGCCGTTGAGTCGGGTCTGACTCATAGCAACCCTATGTGCAACAGAACGAAACATTCCCTGACACCATGCCATGCCTGGCACTATGTCAGTGTTTCCCTGCCATTCAAAGGGTTTTCGTTAGGTGATTGTTTCAGGAGTGGGCTGCCAGATCCTACAACACCCTGTATTCCCAGGCGTTTCCTATCCAAGGACTAACCAGGCCTGGCCCTGCTTCGCTTCCAAGGTTTGACGAGATCAGACACCAGGGGGGTATGGCTGTAGACATATCTGTACAATAGGACTAATTTTACTTTCTTTTTTAACGTATAACAAGAAATAAGTGAAATATCTTTTGAAAATACAAGCACCATGCTCAGTGCTTGGTCCTTTTCTCTTGGGGGGAATGTCCCTCTAGTAAGATATAATACCAGGAACCAGGATTTATTGTTTTGAATCCCAGGAATCTCTCACAGTGGCAGCCTGCTGAACATATTCAGTGAATGTTTCTCAACTTAATTAATTCCTTAAAACTTGCCAGCTTATCCTGGGCTTCTTGTGACTGATTTTGCACTCCCAGATGGAAGACACTGTTGCTGCGTGTGGACACAGGGGCACTGTGCTACACATTACACTACTGACGAGGAGCTGGACAGGAATAGAAGCCATATGCTGGGTCACTGCTCTGCCCTTCAGGGCATTAATGTCATAAGAGGAAACATAGTCATGATCTACGAAAATAATAAAGTTAGAAATGGGAGCCAAAGTCAAGCCAAGAAGAACCCAGAAGTAGTTTTCTAAAGAAAATAAATCATTTCAAAAGCATATATTGTTGTAAACTTAAAAAAAAAATCAATGTAAAACTAAAACAACTACATTTAGTAACTAGTTAGCAATGAACGGAAATTTGTAGATAACACCAGTGGTAGTTCTAGTAAGAGCTTAAAAGGGTGTTGAAGCCAGGGGCGGTGACGCAAGACTGTAATCCCAGAGACTCAGGAGGCAGAGGCAAGAGGCTTGCAGGTTCAAGGCCAGGGGTAGCCTGTGTAATTAAGCAAGACCCTATCTCAAATGAAAAATAAAAAAGGGGCTGGGGTTGCAGCTCCGAGGCACAGTGCTTGCAAAAGTATGTGTGAGGCCTTGGGTTCAAACCTGCAGCACCACAAAAAAAAAAAAAAAAAAAAAAAAAAAAAAAAAAGTTAATGATGAACAGGGATGAGAAATGTGTTAAAATTTCCTTCTTGTCTTGAGTCTAACATTCACAGAATATTCAGTTTTTCTTGCCCATTTCTCTCTCCTTTTCCTTTTTCCTCTTGTGTGTGTGAAAGGAAGGGCAAGGGGTCAGGGATAATGTTCAGAGGGCGCTGACATGGCAGGGTGGGCCTCTGTGCCAGGGACCCAAACCAGGGCTATGGGTCTGGGAAATGGAGTCCCAGTACCAGGCCAGCCCTGAGTAGAAACAACAGTCACAGGAAGAGCCTTGAATAAACAGCTTCCCTTCCATCCTTGAGAAGAGTTTTTTATTATGACACTTTTTTATTAGCAATTTTTAAGTTAATTTGGTTAGTGTACAAATTAATGTAACCCCCATTGCCTTCTCATGTCCCCCACCTCCCCTCCTGCTAACTCTCTTCCTCCCCACAGATTTTAGTTTGTTTTTTTCTGTTTTTGTTTTGTTTTGTTTTGTTTTTGTTTTTTTGACAGAGTCTTGCTATGTATCCCAGGCTGTCCTCCAACTCTCAATCCTCCTGCCTCAGACTCATCCTCAGCCTCCCCAGTGCTGGGATTATGGGCATGCACCACAATGTCCAGCTAGAGATTATTTTTTTGTCATTGCTATAAGTAGAATTTTGTCTTTTTCTTATTTATTTTCAAAAAATATTGTTTTAATTGTGCAACTTTATGGGGTCGAGTGTAATAATTTGATACACGTACAAAGTGTGCAGTGATCAAGTCAAGGTAAACAAAGCCAGGTGCAGTGGTGCACACCTGTAATCCCGGCAACTCCAGAGGCAGAGACAGGAGGATCATGAATTTGAGGCCAGAGGCAGCCTTTGTAATTAGCAAGTCCTTGTTCCAAGATAAAAAATAAAAATGGACTGGGGGCTCACCCAGTGGTAGAGCACTTGCAAAGTATGTGCAAGGCCCTGGGTTCAACCCCAAGTACTAAAAAAGAAAGAAGGAAGGAAGGAAGGAAAGAAAGAAAGAAAGAGATAGATCATGGGAAAATTTTTCTCTCCTTAAGTGGTTTAATATTTATTTATTTATTTATTTATTTATGAGATAGGGTCTTGCTATGTAGCCCAGGCTGGCCTTGAACTTGAAATCTTCTTGTCTCCGTTTCCTGAGTGCTAGGATCACAGGTATGGGATTACATGTCAGTTACGATTTTTGATTAACATGTAATAATTGTCCATATCTGTGGGGTATGATGTGATATTTCAATACAATTTGTATTGATCAAACCAAGATAATCATTTCCATCTCCTTATCATTACTTGGTGTTTGGAGCCTTCAAGTTCCTCTGAGATTTTTAACTGGACTTAGGTCAGTCCCCTGTCAGCTCAGTTCATGTTAACACAGGCCAGTGGGGGCTGTGAACTTTTGAACAAGTGGTGTACTTTTGCCCTAACGCTCATCATCCTGACAGGCACTCTGTGTGCCTCCTTCCCATGATCCTTTTGAGAATGGCAGTCAGCACCCAGGAGATGGCCACAGCAGGGAGATGGCCCTGAGGGCAAGAGTCCCCAGGGACAGATGTGTCCTAGACCAGTAGACCACGCCTGCTTCCACACTTCTGCACGCCCAAGGGACTAGCATCTTTGCTTGGGACCAAGTTGTATGGTCAGTGGGTTATCTGAATCCTGAGTAGGAAGGGAAAGGTATCTCTGAAGGTCTTACCTCTCTTTCCGTCTTTCAACTACAACAAAATAATTTCAGCATCCTGCCAACCACGTGGCCCTTTTTGTTACTGCTAAGGTATAATTTTCAAAAAGCTAACAGCATGGTTCTTATTGTAGATATAAAA
>VMDO01017109.1:17371-45886 GCA_007922755.1 Pedetes capensis | reverse complement strand
AAGACTACTTAGATTCACCTGAGATTTTATGAAGCTCATTCTGTCTGAACATAATTTATTCTAAAATGTCTTTCATAAGATTTTGCCTAAGAAAGTGTTTTGTTCTTTAAGACTGTCTCATTTTTATTTAAAGTCCACTTTTTCTTTTGTACCTTAAATTCTTAGCTGACTCTTAAGAAAGACAGTTCCTATGTGTCTATCGATTGGCTTAAGTGCTAACACCAGCCAATCTAGTTGTAATTCAAGTGTTAAAGAGTATATATGTTAAAAGGCATATCACCATGGAGTGCTGAGGGAAATTCTCATTATAACCAACTGGGCGAACAAAATGCTTTAGTATGCTGTAGTATGTAGTTTAGTATGTGTTATGTACACACAAATAAGTGTATTACATACACATGGAGAAGGTACATGTGTAGGTCTGTGTTCACAAGATCTGCAGGGATGTTTGGATCATTATCAGTATGCAGGTGTGTGATGAAAAAGAGTGTTTAACTGCATTTCACAATCAATTATGCAAATGCAAATCGATCTTTGGAATACAAAATGCCTCTCTGGTTCGAACACTCTTGAGGGTATATATTTATTACCCATTTGTTTTTGCCAACTATAAATTGAGAATCAATATGGCTCACTTTTAGCCTTAAAAGGGAGGACTTAAAATAAGAGAAGAGATACTTTTTCCACTTGTTGGGAGAGGGACATGTCATATGGGAAATGGATCATGGAAGGACAGATGGGGGTTTCTTGTGCTTGGTTAAGTTCCAATTCCAATTGGCCCAAGTGATTATATGGCATGATTCTTCACCATGAGCCTATACATTCTTCCATTATCTGGGGTGTATTTATTTGTCAATAGAACATTTCAGTTGTTCCTATATAAATAATAATGAAAATATGTTCAATGAGCACTCCATGTTAAGAACTTGTCATCATTTCACACATACTAACTGATCTTTACCCCTCCTCACTGAAGTATGAATATGATTAACTTATGGACTAAGTGACTGATATGCAGAGTTTGGCTCTTTTGTTTATCTCACTGTACCAGAAACATGATATTTACTAAGAAAGTATGGGGTAGAGAATCCAGTATATAAGAACGCCAGGATATAATTATCATTTCTTCCAGTTTGGGGCATAGGAATTTCATCAGACACCATAAGGGCATGAATAAAAACATCTCTCAAGGAGTGTTTTCTCACACTCAAAGTGTGCCATGCCTATTTGTTTATCACTCATTCCATCTTCAAGAGTCTTCCCATCAGTGGAGGGGAACCTCAGGCAGCAATAATGAGTGCGGAGTGACTGAAAGGGATATTTCCCTTTGGACATTAGCATTCTAGATTAACATTCAGTCTCCTATGAATTTAGTTCAGAAAACTAAACTATCTGGCTGTACTAGCAAAATGCAGGTTCTGGACTTGCAAAGCTGAGGACAAGATTTCAGCTGAGAGGTTCTCGCCCGGAGATGATTTTAGCAATACTGGGACACACACTGTGCATGGCTACTAGGGGTGAGGTACTATTAGCACGCAGTAGGTAGAAGCGAGAAAAGTTGCTAAACATCCTGTAGTATACAGGGCAGCCTTCCATGACAAATAATTATCTGATCCTGAACGTCAACAGTGCCCGGGCTAAGAAATGCTCTTCAGGTGTCTGGTAAAAGCAAGCCAAGGATAGTCCTCTACTGGAGTAATGGCTCAGCTAGAATTCTCCAGCATGCCCTCCTGTTTCAGTGACTATTAGCTCTTATTCACAGCTTTCTGCAGGCAAATAAAGATCATTCAGAGAACATAAGTATATAGGCATTTAAGTCAGGAGCTTTTGAAATGGGAAATGGCATGCTATTTTAGTTCAAAACAATCATTTTATTTTTATTTTCCTGTGTTTGGGACTAAACCCAGGCGTCACGTGAGCTTTGCCAGTGTTCTACCTCTGAGCTGCACCTCCACAGGCCTTTTTTATTTTTTATTTTGAGACAAGATCTCTCTAAGTCACACAGGGTGCCGCCGTCCTCCAACTAGTGATCCTCCTGTTTCAGCTTCCTGTGTCACTGGGATTATAGGCATGCGCCACTGCCCCCAGCAACGCCCTGAACTGTTATCCTCAACTCAGTTGACAGATATCAGTTTTCAAGGTCATCAAAGAACCCAAACCAAAATTCTTGTTATTTAAGGTATTTGTTTTTAAGGTTTAATTATGTCATTATGTGAACTAAAACATCTTTCAGAAGTTAGAGATATAACATTTATTCATGTAACAATAATTATCAAAATATGAGAAATTTTTCTTAAGGCACTTACAAAATCCAAATCAGTTTCCCCAGGTTTCAAAAACTGCAATAAAATCAAATTAAAACTAACATATATATAGGGCTGGGATTTAGCTCAGTTGGTACAGCGCTGTGCTGCAGTCTCTGAGGACCCAATTTCAATTCCCAACACGGCAAAACTGGGAGAAGGGCCTGGCAATCCACTCCCAAGGCAATCCCAAAACAGTCAGCCATTGAAAACCCTATGAGGGTCACTATGAGTCAGATACCGACTTGACGGCACCTACCAACTACCAACCAAAACTAACATAACGAGAAATTATCTTCTTGTTTTATAAGATTATTGTTGTTGTTAGGTGCTATCTAGTTAGGTCTGATTCATAGCAACGCTATGTAGAACAGAATGAAACACCCCGAACACGGTGCCATGCCCTACATTATGTAAGCACTTCTCAGCTATTCATAGGGTTTTCAATGGCTGATTGTTTCGGGAGTGGGACACCCAGTCCTTTTCCCATTTTTGTGATGACAGGGATTAAGCCCAGGGCTTCAGAGAACGCTGAGCAGCACTCCACCAACTGAGCTAAACCCCAGCCTATGATATAACTTGGACATTCTAAAAATTACAAAATCATTAATTTTCATGAGATCAATCATAAAGTAAGGAAAATGACATGTAACTGTAAATGGTACCATGGGGTCATATGTGGCCCCACCAGGCACTTACTTGAGCATAGGCAGGTGCTACAGCACCACACCTCTGGCTTCTGCCCAGAATCAGGACACACTGAGATTACACAGAACACATTTGCATGACAATTAGGCATTTTTAAAAAATAGCAAAATATAACATGAGGGTCTCTTGTGACCCATGACACCAGTCAAAGGCAATCATATTTTTTAAATTAAGTACAAGATCAGATCATCACAGTACCTTAGACCCTTCACCACTGGACCACTAGCAATATTCTTGGTAAAAAGAGGCACAGAGACCCATGAAGACAGTGTGAACTAGGGAAATGTAATAACACAGTCACCAGACATTCAATGGAAGCTTATACAATTCACAATGGTGTAGGGCATGTTGAGTTAATTATTTCTTTCTTCTATTAGAGCAAGAAATGAACAACACTCTCATTACTGTTTTTCCAAAATTACAATACATGATATTTGACATTTTTTCATATTCCTATTAGAATTTCCAGGCTAGGATTTAGCTCAGTTGGTAGATCGCTGTGCTACAGTCTCTGAGGTCCCGAGTTCTATTCCCAGCACCACAAAAATGGGAGAAGGACCTGGTAATCCACTCCCAAGGCAATCCCAAAATAGTCAGCCATTGAAAACCCCATGAGGGTCGCTATGAGTCGGATACCAACTCAACGGTACCTAGCCAACAACAAATTAGAATTTCCACTTTTACCCTGACATCAGTTAGAAGTAGTAAAACTATAGTTTTTCGTCGTTGAGGAGAAAATTTTCTGAACACTAATTTTATTTGCATAGTTTTAATGAATTCTATTATAGTTTCCATATTAGAAAAAAAGGTACCTAACTTACATTGAGACATCTCCCCACACTCTCACACATACAAACTCATATACACATACAAAGATATACAACTATGGCTTCCAGGTCAATATCTCAAAAGTCACCATTTTTTCTTTACATGGGAGAAAAATTTACCATTGTCATTAAAAAGACAATGATAAATTAGATCTCTGCAAGTTGTGTATATGAAAATACTCAATAGTCTGTTACAACTAAAGATGCAAGCTACCTTGAAAGAATTTAAAATAGTCCAATAAAAAGTAATTTAATTTTAGTTTACAAAAGGCTTTAATGCATAATTTTCATAAGTAAGTAAAAGCTGTTCAGTTTTTAATGAAATTAATTAAACTTTCTTAAGTTGTATGCAATATTACCTGCACCAAGATAATTGTTGTTGTTGTTAGGTGCCGTCGAGTTGAGTCCGACTCATAGCAACCCTATGTGCAGCAGATCGAAACACTTGCCGATTCTGTGCCAGGCAAACGATCTTATTTATGTTTAAGCCCATTGTTGCAGACACTGTGTCAATCCATCTGGTGGAGGGTTTTCCTCTTTTGCATTGACCTGCCACTCTTCCAAACATGATGTCCTTCTCCAGGGATTGTTCTCTCCTGACTACATGTCCGAAATATGTAAGACGCAGTCTGGCCATTCTTGCTTCCAAGGAGCACTCTGGATAATAGGTGTATATTATTGGATGCTTAGATTCCCAGTTCCTGAAGCCATACCACGGCGTTGTCCAATCCTGTCAGATCTTGGGAGCTAAGCAGAGTCAGACCTGGTTAGTACTTGGAGAGGAGACAGCCTGGGAACACCAGGTACTGTAGGCTTAGGAGAAGCACCTGGCAACCCCTCACAAAAAACCATCAGCCATTGAAAATCCTATGAATAGCAGAGAAGCACTGACAATAGTGTTTTGCCTGTTGTACATACAGTTGCTATGAGTCAGACACCAACTCAACAGCACCTAACAATAGATTCCCAGTGCTTTATATCTGTTAATTTATTTGTTACTGGCAAATACCCTATACTATTTGATATGATTAACTCCATGGACAATTGAGGGAAAAGGAGCTCAATGTTAAATAATTTACCCAAGGACACATTTGGAATAGGTGGTAGAAACAACATTTAAACCCAGGCAACACAGTATCACATCTTCTATTCAGAGCCAATGTACTGTTGAAACAGCTATTGGTAATTTAAAATATACTTGACAAAAAGTCAGTATTGATTGTCAGTAGCATTCAGTTCAGTTGTAGCTGAATAACCACCGTCTCTATTATTTGGAAGACCTGCCAGAATCAGTTGCATGCCTGCTAATGAATCATATTTCCCATAAGAATATCCACTGGAGGACAGGAGAGGGCAGGAAGCAAAGATGCTTATCTTCAAAACTTCCCAAACACCAAAGGCAAGTAAGAGATTTTGGACAGGGAACTTTGAAAATGATAGAATTTTGTTCCTTTCAAAAGCAGCTTTTTTTTCGGACTTAGTACCAATATCTCATTGACAGATTTAGGATTAAAGAAATGGCCTTCCTTTCAAGGAATTGATTTTCTTGAATGACATATTTTATTCCAACCCATAATATTGAAATTGTCATCCAGTTGAAAGTGGAAATCATCAACTAACTTAAAAGATAAAGACTGGAATTTGGGTAATACATACTATCAAAAAATATCACTCACAAAGCAAAATTTTCATCCAGAAATTTAGACAGTGATATTGTTCTCTAACCATAAGCCTCATCTGAGTTAGTTCTAGTTGTACAGTTCCCGATGGAATCTTGCCTCTTTGACCTGCTATGGCACCTGACCCAGTAACTAATGCATCTCTGTTTCCTGCCCAATGAGAAACTGAATATAAAAATGGACAATGGCCAGCCTCCATAGAGAAATAGAATCTCTAGCAATCAGTCTCTAGGAGAAGGACCCGGCAACCCACTCCTAAACAACAATCAGCCATTGAAAACCCTGTGAACAGCAGAGAAGCATTGACAATAGTATTTTGCCTGTTGTATGTAGGGTCGCTATGAGTCGGATACCGACTTGATGACACCTAACAACAACAATAACAGCAATCACCTCAGCAGCTAGACTGCTATTTACAGTTACTAGTCCAGGAAGCCAAGTATCTCTTCTAGCAGTTGGCCTCAAATAGCCTAGATGTGGTTGATAACTTGCAGCACCCTTGATGTTTGTCCCTGTTTCCAATCTTATTGGGTTAGGTGCCATCGAGTCGGTATCTGACTCATAGAGACCCTCATAGGGTTTTCAATGGCTGAGTGCTTCAGGATTGCCTTGGGAGTGGATTGCCAGGTCCTTCTCCCAATTTGTGGTGCTGGGAATTGAACTCAGGACCTCAGAGACTGCAGCGCAGCGCTCTACCCACTGAGCTAAATCCCAGCCCGTTTCCAATCTAGGAGTCACTAAAAACAAAGTCAACTATATACTCCTAAACAACCACATAAAATGTTCTGCTTCTACTTAGCGTCTGCAATACCCGCTGCCCACAGGCTCCAATCCGGACACACTTGCACCTTCCCCCTTTTTATCACTAAAAGCTTCCCTCCTGAAAGAAGTGCAGAGTGCTCCTTGGAAGCAAGAATGACTACACTGTACCTGATGTATTTTGGACATGTTGTCAAGAGGGACCAATCCCTGGAGAAGGACATTATGTTTGGGAAAGTGGCAGGTCAATGAAAAAAGGGAAGATCTTCAATTAGATGGACTGACACAACAATAGGCTTAAACATAAAAATGATTGTGTGCATGGTGCAGTGTCAGGGAATATTTCGTTCTGTGGTACATAGGGTCACCAAGATCCTGACCTGACTCAAGGGCACCCAACAACAACAAATAACTCTTCTGCTTGCCTTGTAGTCTTTGCCAAGCTCAAGTTACAGTAGCTGACTCCTTTGCTAGAGCAAACTCTGAATAAATAGCCTCTGCTTACTTTCATTTGGGTGGTCTTCATTTATTTCCACCCTACTGAGCTCTTCCCAGCTTTGCCATCTCATGCTCACAGCTGCAATCACTCAGGCATTCACTGGACACACTAAAATGAAATGACCAAAGGCCATCCCAGGAATGCATAAAAGACCCACATACTCATGAAAAGCAATGCACCTCCTGACTAAGAAAATATATTATGAATCAGCCCCAGTGCATCTTATCTGCTAGTGTGCACCTTCAGGAGTTCATCCGAGCTACACAGCAGAATCCCATGGGGGCAGATTTAAACCCTCTCGTGCCTGCCTCCCCTGGCCAGGAATAGGTTGGTTTGGGAGCTACTAAAATAGACTTGCAAATTAATTGCTGGCCAATGGAGAGTTCTGCTCCTTTTGCACATGTCTTCATGTTTTTCAGTCTATTTCATGGCCTGTTTAAGGGCTGAAGAGATACATAGGCTATCCCACTCCACCCCTTTCTCCTTCTGAAACCATGTGGACTGATAGTGTATGGAGACAGCTGTTACGCAGTGACATTCTGGTAAGGAAAAGAGAACATTTTCAGAAAAAGCGAAAATGCAAGTGGGCTGGAATAAAATATAAAAGAAGAAAAAGAGTAAGTTTTAGAGGAAAGTGAAAATGTAAGTAGGATTAAGCAAAAAATATAATTTTTCATAAGAGATTTTGCAAATAGTAAAATATGAGTCTATCCTAGCTTCATTTCTCATCCTCTCGCCATAACCTAAAATAACATTTCAACTCAACTAAATAACTACTGAGAACTGACTACTACAAATTCTTTGAGTATTAATTTGACTTTGACATGAAAATTAACATTCACTTGAGGATACTGGTTTTAGATATATTAAATAAGATAAACATGTCAATCACTGCCTTAAATCTAAAAGGTAACCTATTGTTACAATTTAAAACTAGTAAATATTTAGCAGTATGTTTTCCTAGAGCTAAGCTAAAGACAGGGATTATTTTTGGGTTATTCTGTTAGGCAGCAGTATGTCAGTTTTTTATGTATTTTCTCCTATAGAAGCCATGGGTGAACTGCATATATGACTGTTAGTATTTGGTGATTTTAATAGAGTAAACTTTCATTTAGAGGCAAACACTGGCTTACGTGCTTCAAGTTATAGCCTTACTTTAAATAGCTTTCCCAATTAATCTTCACAAATTAATGGATTAATGGGAAAGCAGTTAATTTTTAATGACAGCACAGCCAGAGGCTGATTGATTTTAGAGTTTTAATAGCAACTATTTAAATTCTAGATATTAGGACAAAGAGACCTACAAATCCACCACACATCACCAACCAAAGGTGAAGGGGTAGAAAAAATCACTTCTAGAAGTCAAGAGAGCTCTGGGAATCTGTACACATTACAGACTTCTATTGACAGAATATTTGACCACATGTGACACCACGTCATCTAACTGATATTGGGAATAACGAAAAGAACAACATTATGGAGCAAACTTTTCTGTAATTCGGCAAAATGTATTTAAGATAGAAATTCAAGAGAATTAGTGATCCAAAAGTTAATTTTTGATCTAGGCACTGTGGCCCACACCTGTAATCCCAGCATCTCTGGGTGCTAAGGCAGGCGGATGGGGAGTTCAAGGACAGAGGCAGTCTGAGGGACTTAGTGAGCTCCTGTCTCAAAACAAAATATAAAAAGAGGCTGGGATCCAGGCCAGTGGGCCACACCTGTTATGCCAGCAACTCCAAAAGCTGAGGCAGGAGAATTATGAGTTGGAGGCCAGAGGCAGCCTGCATAACTTAGTGAGACTCTGTTTCAAAATAAGAAATTAAAAAATGCATTTAAGGTGCAGACCAGTGGTAGAACACTGGCAAAGTATGTGCAAGGCGCTGAGTTCAATCTCCAAGTGGGGTTGCTGCCATGCAGCTCAGTAGCACAGCACTTCCCCAGCATGTGTGAGGCCCTGGGTTCAACTGCCCAATAGGAAAAAAAAAAGTTAATATTTTAAATATATCTAAAGATGCTGAAACATAGTGCAATTTTTTCCCCACAGTGATTTTTATCAATTTACTCTCTCTTCATCCCATCACACACATTTCAGTTAGATTTCTCACTGAACAGATGAACAAAATTGTAACTGCTGTGTGTTCACATTGTTGCTTTGGGTAATGTGGTCAAACAATGTTCCTCATACATTGCTATCTAGTCTCAATGTCTGTAAATTGTCATTACCCTCTATTTTTCCACTTATAAATATCATTTAAATTAACCACAATAATTCATATGTTGTTGGTCAAATATTTGTTATAAATGCTTTCTCTGATGTCATGCTCATCTTTAGTTGTGTTTATGGTTTTTTATTATCCAATGTTTTTGCTTTTAATGTTAGGCTATAGGGGCATGCTTACCTATTATAATCAAGCATTGGTCTCTTTGTAAATGATTTTTTTTAAACAGAAATGGCATAGTAGACACTGCATTAGGAAAACTTGGGTTTTTTATCTAGAGAGTGCTATCCTCAAATTCTTGCTCCAGTACCTTGTAAAGCAAGAGCCTGAAACTATTCCAACTTGAGGTACTTCTACCTATAACACAGATGAAAATATCCCCTTCACAACTATGAGAACCTCATAAGATAAAATATCTAAGATCCAAAAAGTGCAGAGTAAGAATTTAAAATAATTTATCTCCTTTATTCTACTTCCCAGTTCTAGTAAGTAAAGAAAAATGTGTTATTTTAATAGGTTATTAATATGCTTGTCTTTAATGCACCACCTTGAAAATTAGTGTGACAAATGGATTTAGAAAATTAGTGGAAACATAATATTCTTATAAGTACTGTACCAGCCACTGGAGGTATGAGAATAAACTTGATTTCTGCCCTCTGATATCTCACATTCAAATCTTTTGACTTGAGCACCACTTAAGATTTCCTTATGCTTATAACATTTTGCTTTCTATAACTATCCCAAATAAATGCTTCCCACTTTTAATATATGGAGCCCATCATGTTTTACTGAGTAACCTAACAATGAGCTTAAACATAAAAAAGCATATGAATGGTACAGTGTTGGGTAGTGTTTTGTTCTGTTGTACATAGGGTTGCTGTGAGTTGGATCTGACTCGATGGTACCTAACAACAACCACAACAGGATTTTGTGTGTTTGCTTCTTTTCTTAAAAATCAAGAGGGTCAAGGAAAGATATATTCTATGGTGGACCTTAAGGGTCCACTGTTATGGTTTAAACATGAAATGGCCCCCAAAGACTCATATTTTGAATACTTGGTCCATAGCTACTGGCACTATATTGGGAGGTGGTGAAAAGTAGGAGGTGGGCCTAATTGGAGGAAATAGATCACCACAATCATTTCCTTGGGGCTGTATCTTGCCCTGGCCACTTCCTGTAGGTCCTTTTTCTCTGCTTCCTATCATGATGTGAACTACTCTGCTTCACTATGCCTTCCCCACCAAGATGGACAGACACAGATGAAATCATTAGCCAAAATAAATAATTCCTCCCTTTAAGTTCTTCTCAGGTATTTCAGTTACAGCAATGAAAAAGTAAGTAATATAGCCATTATTGTGTAAAAGAAAAGATAGATCCTTAGAAAGAGGAGAGAAACTGTATACTGCATCAAAATAAGTCTTGAGCCTCATGAAGAATGGTGGGCCATACTTTTGCCAGCCTCTGGATACCCACCATTCATTCTCTGCTGCTAAGCCATATAAACCCACATCCAACAGTCAGGTCTGCTGGTACTGGACACCCCAGTTTTTAGTCTTGAGTAATAACACTCAACTAAACCTTAAATTCAGAAGCCTTCCGTACTTTATTTATTGGGAAATGAACAATTAAAATAAATTACTAAGCATTCAGCAGAGAAAAAGCAGGAATAAACCTAAGGAAAATGCAAGAAAGGTATTAGTGAAAATAGAATCTACTCAATTAGAAAACACAATAACAACAAAATAATTTAATAAATCTAAAATCTAATTCTTTGGGGAGAAAAACCCACAATCAATTATACTGAAAAAAAACCAACAATCTATTCTAATGGAAAAAATGAAAATATGTAAAATGAAAACTAAACTAGGAAACCATCACAGATATAGAGAAAATAAAACATTTTTCTTCTTCTTTTGCTTCTTTCCTAGTAAGCTCATGTAAAAACTCTTGAACAAATTATTGTAGACAATTGATTATTTTTCATAGTCCAGAGACAAAGACAAAACAAGAAAAAAGCAAATGTCTAGAGTATTCATGTGTTATTGCTGCTGTAACAAATTGCCATACACTTACTGTTTTAAAGCCACACCAATTTATTATCTTACAGTCCTGGATGTCGGAAGTTCAATATCACTGTAAATGGGCAAGAATTGAGGGGTTATGAAGGTGATGTTCCTCTGGAGGCACTGTGAGAGAATTCTTTCCCTTCCTGGCTGTTAGAGGACTCATGCATTCCTTGGCTTGTGACGCTGTACCATTCTGACCTCAGTTTTTAGCATCACATCTTCTGTGACACTCCTGCCTCCCTCTACTTATAAGGGTTCCTGTGATTGCATGGGGCCAAAATGGATAATCCAGGATAATATCCTCATCTAAAAAATTTTAACTTAAATCACATGTGAAAAATCCCTTTTGCCTAACACAGTAACATAATCAAAGACCCTGGGGAAGAAGGATGTGGGGGTGTACACTTCTACCTACAACACTCAGGAGGCTGAGATAAGAGAACTGTGAATTTGAGACTACATAGTGAATTCAAGGCCAGCCTGAGATATATAGTGAGACTATCTCAAAAATCAAAAGAAAAGAAAAGAGAAGGAAGGAGGGAAGGAAGGAAAAGGATCCCAGGGACTAAGGTGCAGACATCCCTCAGAGGCCATTATTCTGTCTACCATAGTTGCCAATCTGTGTAAGTATAGAATCAAGCAATGGCTTTTCTTTCCTTTTTTGTTTTACTCAGATTTTATGGCTCAAAATATTTCCCACTGATTGGCAAACAATAGATTTGAAGGCTGACATAATGACACACATATATTCCTTTAATAATGAGACCTTCTATTTTGAGTGAGCCACTGGAGTTGACAATAGAATCCACATATAAAAATACACATTGAAAGTCACCTGGAAGATTGTCTCAATCCTCTCCTCAATGCACAAATCTGAGAACTGTTCTTCCATCATTTTTGAACATGTGGGGATGATCCCAGCTCAACTCTAGGGCTTCCTCTTCTCTGGCCCATCTCCTGAGCCCCACCCCTCCCCAAATACCAGAAGTCTCTCCTTAACTTGAATGAGTTTCTACAACACTACTCTGTTGGTTGGTTCTCCATTTATTGGACTGAGAATCTCTGGAGGGTCAGTATTGTATTACCAACCAGTCACATTGCACAGAAGCCAGAATTTGGTGTAGACAGCAATTGCAAATGTAACTTCTAAAGTCATTTTCCCTGAGTTCAAGTCCTGCCTCTTGCCAATTGCTACTTGATTTTACACATGTTATATAAAGTGTCTGTTAGGCAGGACCTGTTACAAAATGGCACCTTCCTATAACGTGGTGACTTTTTCTACCCATTATGCCACAGTCCTCAAAAAGCCCACCAAAAAAGCCCACCAAAACCTGACTCAAAATCTACCCCCAGCCCAGCAACTCATGTCTACTTCCTTTGCCCTCTTCCAGCCTATCAGAACCCTCCATGCACCCACTTCCTACCTATCCTGTTGTGACACATCAATCATTCTTCCCCCTCCCACCTAGAGCCCATAAAAGCCCCACCCCTTTCTCTCTCAGCTTCTACTCTCTCTTTTGTTAGAGACAGCCCAGCAGCTTCTCTGCAATAAAGGTCTGTTTGAGTTTATGGGTGTGGGGCTTCTTACCTGATCAAAGTAGAGGGACTCAAGCAACTCATCTCAGAGGATAGGCTAATGTGGATACAACAGTCAGAAATGAAAAAGGTAGAGAGCCCTGCTGAGCAGCAAGGTCTGGGAGGTCAACAAGGAGGCCAAGAAACCCCAGAGAATGGGGGATCATCGCTATACCTGGTTGGGTTTTGGCACCATAAATGTCAGGTAAGAAGTCAAAAACCTATAAACTCAAACACATCTTTATTGCAGAGAAGCTGCCAGGACTGTGTCAAGCAAAGGAGAGAGCAGCAGCTGGGAGAGAAGAGGGGTGAGGCTTTTATGGGCTCTAGGTGGGAGGGGGAAGAGCTGACATGTCACATCAGGATAGGTGGGAAGCAGGTGCATATAGGGTTCTGATAGGCTGGAAGAAGGAAAAGGAAGTAGTCATCAGTTGCCACCAGGGGTAGATTTTGAGTCAGGTTTTGGTGGGCTTTTTGAGGACTGGGGCATAATGGATAGAAGAAGGCACCAGCTTATGGGAAGACGCCATTTTGAAACAGGTCCTGCCTAAGAGTGTCTTCCCTCATCTTTAAATGGTACTAAAAGTTTAGCTCAGAGTGCTTGGTCTGTGCCCTCTGAGGCCCTGAGTTTGATCCCTAGCACTGCAAAAAATGGGAGAAGGACCTGGGAGCCCACTCCAGAGAACTGAAAACCCTATGGATATCAGAGAAGCACTGACATAGTGCCAGCCATGGTACAGTGTTGGGGAGTGTTTCATTCTGTTGTACATAGGGTTGCTATGAATCACCTAACAACAACAACAAAGAGCATAGCAATACAAAGGTAAGCAGAGACTTCTGGAAATTAAATGAGTTGCCAGAGAGAGCACTTGGTACTTGGTATATAGTAATTGCTATACAAGTGTTTTTAAGTGTTTATTATTATAAATTCAAAAAGCTTAAAAGTTGGAACTGAAAAAAATAGCTACTTATTTCTTATAAAATCATGTAAGAATTATTCCTTGAGAAGTAGAACGAGAAGGCAGCATTCAATATTCCTAACCACATTGTTATCCTTTCCTCTAAACAAAGGAGACTTCACAGAATTATTAGCCTAAGAAGAAAGTAAAATTGTCCTTATGACACATTGTTTTCCTATCAGGGAACAATTGTTAAGGTTCCAAAAGGCCATATTTTTCTTCTTACCTTTTGAGCTTTAGCATTATTTGTTTCATTTACTCCAGAAAAATAGAATTTAAGACTGCATATGATGCAAAAAGGGGCTGGGGTTTGGCTCAGTTGGTAGAGAGCTGCTCTGGACTCTCTGAAGCCCTGAGTTTGATCCCCAGAACCACAAGAGAGAGAAAGAGAGAGAGAGAGAGAGAGAACAATCCTGAAACAATCAGCCATTGAAAACCCTATGAATAGCAGAGAAGCACTGACAGTTCCAGCCATGGCACAGTATCAGGGAGTGTTTCCTTCTGTCCTACATAGGGTCACTTTGAGTCAGACCCAACTTGACAACACCTAACAGCAATAACAACAGCAACATGATGCAGAAATCAAGAGGTCTCCATTCATGAGGAAAGAAAGGAGAAGGGAATTTGGAGAACATGAGCATCTCTTATTTGGACACCTTTGATGTAGACTATTTAGAGCATTCATGCTGTGCTGACTACATCACATGTATATGAAGTTAAAGCAACAAGGTCCTCCTAAGTATGTGCTATTTGCATTAACTGATAGTTTCAACCTGAAATTGCCATTTTTTGGACTTTTATTCCTGGAGGGAAGATTGAGTAAGCCTCAATTCACTTCTTATTCTAGTCATAGTAGATGATATTTTGACATCACTGGACAAATACTCCATTTTACTACTAAATTATTTTGAGAGTTGTTATTTGTACCTACAAATATCACACTTAAAGATGAAGGCTGAAATGCTTCACAGTGATAAGGAATTTTTCCGCAAATAAATGTATTTTAATAGGGGTGTCCATAAAGCTCTTTTAATAAACAGCTATTTCTCACTAAGGGAGAAAAATGAAGCCAACTAGAAACAATACGCTTCTCTGAGCAATAACATATGAGATTAGATGGAGCCTATTTCCATTTCATTGGCTAAGATTATTGTGTTTGATTTCATAATCAAGCAAGGGACAAGCTTGGCTGGCCTTGGAGGTTCATTTCCACTGTGTTGGCAGCTTAGCAAAATGCTGGCTGAGCAGGTGTGAGATAGCTCAACGGCAGAACAGACTGAGCTCTGGAACAGTTCTGAGCTCTGTGACCACCCTCTTTCTAACAATGCTAGGCCTCCTCTCAGGGAACCACCACTATCTCAAGGACACTTGAATGTTCCCATGAGCTGATCCCCTAAATACATAGAGGTGGCATTGTGGCCTGGACTCGTTTCTGCTAGAAGGAAAGCCAGGTCCATGAGCCCCTCAGTAAGCAAGAATTCTAAGACGACTTCCAAGATTCCAGCCCCTTACCGTACACACCTCCTATAATCCCCTCTCCTTGAGTTCAAGTGTGAATATGATCTGATAACACTCATATGATTGTATTATAAGAAAAAGGGGATTTGGGAGGTGGAATTATTTAATTAAATCCTTGATTTAGTTGACTTTCAAGTACTGCAAATTGAGACCATCCTGGGTGCATCTACCTAATGAGGGGAGCCCTTCAAAAAAACTAAGATGGTGGGCAACCTATGTTGTTGTTGTTAGGTGCCTTCAAGTTGGGGGTAACCTCTAGGACCCAAGAAAAGTCCCCCAGGTCATGGAAAGTAAGACAGTAAGAACCTCATTAGCAAGAAATTAAATGATGCTAAAAACATGTATGCCTGGAGAGGATCCCAAGCTTCAACTGAAATCACAGGATGCACCCTTAGTGATTCTAACTCCTTTTTCTCTTTCTAAAACTGTAAACTGCCCAACATTCTGACAATGTCCCTTTATAACGAAACCAAATACAGGCAACTCATCTGCTTCCAGATCACTAGAAACATATGAGTTCACATACTATTTGCAAATACCACTAGAGGAGTTGAGATCACATAACATGACAAATGCTTTACCAAAATAAAAGTTATTACAGTGAAACACACATTGCCGCACCATTCTTGTCCCTTTCTAAGTCAATCTGGAAGTCCTGTCTATGAGTATCTTTACTTTCATCCTCCTGATGAAAACCCCTTGTGGTACACATCTCTTTCAGTGTGACAATTCCTGTCAAAAATTTACATATGGTGTATCCTCATCCACCTTATTTACTGGATCTGGCATCATGCAACTTCTGGCTCTTCCCGAAGACAAAATAACAATGAAAAGTAAACATGGTTTTGAATCAATTCTGCACATCGAGGTAGCCACAACAGCACAGCTAAAGACACTGGTGAGAGAAGACTTCAAACACTACTTCCGAAGTGGGAAGAACAATGGGATAAGTGTGTTCAACGCCTAGTGAGGATTTCAAGCAGGATGCATGGTGATGTGTATTTTACTGCAACAATTTTTTTTTACTTAAACATTCAGCGTATCTTTTTGGGGGGTTGGAATTTAGCTCAATTGATAGAGCACTGCTCTGCACTCTCTGAGGGCCCAGCTTCGATCCCCAGCATTGTAAAAATGGGTGAATGATGTGGCCATCCACTCCCAAAACAATCCCAAAACAATCAACTATTAACCCTATGAGGGTCACTATGAGTTGGACCTGACTCGACAGCACCTAACAACAATATACCTTTTTAAAACATTTTTAGTTAGTGTACAACTTAGTAGGCTTAATTATGACATTTTCATATGTGCATATCATTTTACATTGCTCATATTCACCTCCCCCATTACCCTCTCAAGCCCCTCCCCCACACTGATCTCCTTCCTCCCCACCAATGGTCCCCTTTCTGCTTCATGCCTTGTTTGTGAGTATATATACTTATACATCACATATATACATATAAATCCAGATTTTTCCCTTAAGAACAAAACATATTTCTCTTCCTTTCTATTACCTTTTCTTATTGCCTCTCTCCCTCTCTTTAATCTCTTTTTCTCTCCATGAATAGTTCCCATTATACTTTCATGGCATATATATTAAAGTACTGGATATATAGTGAAATATAGCATCCATATATAAGAGAAAACAGGTGATATTTGTCTTTCTGGGCCTGGCTTATTTTACTTAAAGTGGTGACCTCTAGTTCCATCCATTTTCCTGAAAATGCTGTAAGTTCTTTCTCCTTTATGGATGAATAAAACTTCATAGTATGTATGTATATAGGTATATGTATATGTATTATATTTTCTTTATTCATTCATCTGCTGATGGCCACCCAGGTTGATTTCATATCTTGGCTATTATGAATAACACCATAATAAACATGGATGAGCAAGTATCTCTATGGTATGTTGACTTATATTCCTTCTCACCACATTTTTGATCATATCTTGTATTAGTTGTTAATACTATCTTAGATATATGAATTAAGTCATGTATTTTTTGATCATGAATTATTTAAATAAGGAAAAATGTTTCAATTCTTTTGCATATTCAATCATCATGCACTTTCCACCTTAAACACAATTAAAATAAATATTTGTGTATCTACCATTTGATTTTCAAATGAAAATCATCAGTTTAAAATAAACTTTGGAGCTTTTAATATGATGATAATATTATAAGGGACTGCTATATGTCATTTTATTTTCAAGACACCATGTTTAAAAACTAATAATTCCCATAGAAAACACAAAACTCAGCAATCTCATTCAAATAATCACCCTTCTGGGGACTTTTTACATGCATTTCCTTCTCATGTTACACTAGAATTAGAAATCAGAATTATATCTAGGTGGGGTGGTACACACCTGTAATCCCAGGGACTTGGGAGGCAGAGTCAGGAGGATCATGAGCTCAAGGTCAGAGGCAGCCTGTGTAACTTAGCTAGACCTTGCTGCAAGATAAAAAAAAAAAAAAAAAAGAAAGAAAAAACCAAAAGGTGGTCTGGGGGTGCAGTTCAGTGGTACGGTGCTTGCAAAGAGTGCATGAGGCTCTGGGTTTGGCCTCTCAGCACTACAAAAAAAAAAAAAAAAAGAAAGAAATTATATGCAGTTTTAGAAGTTAATTTCTAATTTATGAATTTGAAATTAGAAATTATATTAGAAGTATGTAGTTTTTACTTTGTTTTCCTATATATAATTATTTCATTTTCATGTTAGTTCCTGCACAAAGCTACTGAGCTAACCAAGTATTTCTTTACTTGTTTATCTCAAAGGCACCCTATTGTAAATGACATCTTCCCAATGACACATTGCTAAAGTACTTCTTTGACATATGTCACATTATCTAATACACTGCATATTGAATTCATTGTTTAGTAACAAAGGTATTTATAGGATCAATTAATCCATGCTAATGTACCAATATTTTAACCAGAGTCCTCTAGAGAACAATTCTAATAACAATGTGCGATAGTTAATCCTGATTGTCCACTTGAGTGGACTGAAAGATGCTGAGGAGATTAGTAAAGCACACCTCTGGGTGGGTGTATAAGGATGTTTTTGATTAGAATATGAGGGCTCTGACCTAATCAATGGCTCAATCCAATGATGGACTCAAAATTTGAATTGTGGAAGGCGGAGACTCGGTAGAAGAAGTTGGCCACTGGGGGCGTGGCTTTAGAGAGTGTATCTTGGCCCCGGCCTCTTCCTGTTACCTGCTCTCTGCTTCCTGGCTGCCACAAGATGAACAGCTCTGTTCCATCACACCCTCTCCTCCATGATGCTCTGCCTCACCTCAGGC
Organism: Pedetes capensis; assembly: GCA_007922755.1. NCBI lineage: Eukaryota > Metazoa > Chordata > Mammalia > Rodentia > Pedetidae > Pedetes > Pedetes capensis. Next base: position 27,470 of record VMDO01017109.1, on the reverse strand, counting down.
CCAAAGCAACACAGTCAGCTGACCATGGAATGAAAGTTGTGAGACCATGAGCCAAAATAAATTCTTCTTCCTTTGAGTTGTTTCTCTTGAGCATTTATCACGATGACCAAAATCATCATCATCATCATCATCATCATCATCATCATCATCATCATCATCATCATCATCTTGGCTAACATACAATGACAGTTACATATATTCGAAATGATATATCCCAGCCAGTTCAATCTTTGCATCAACTTTATGAAGAAAGTATATCCATTTCCTAGACATTACATTGAAGACGAAAGAACCTTGCTAAACTTTTTAGATGTATTTTTATTTTCCATTCAACTTCTACTTTTTTTTTACTTTGATGCTGCCAGCACTGCTTTCCCACCTTATTGTTTGAATTTCTAATGAGTTATTTGAACAAATGTTTGATGATACTGTCTTATGTGAACATGATGTGGGGTCAGCAAGGTTCTCTGCAAAATAGACAGCAATGAAACATATTCTGGGTAGTGAAGTTTCTTTAAATGTGCATCACTGATATACCAGAAGTCACCTGCAAAAGGGCAGTTTGCAATAAATGAAATTAAATATCTCTACCCGTTTCTAGAAACAAACCACATGTCATGAAGAGGGATCAGTATCCAAAAAAACCTCACTTGAACATCATTTCTGTCCTGCCTTCCCCTTCTCCTACCCACTATTGACCCTATATGCTCACCATCACTTAGATTTTTTTTGCCATGAGATGAAGGAGAAACTGAAGGTTTCCAGAACTGTCCCCATTGTTAGGAGTATGGTATGAAGATGGTTTGCTGTCCAACTGTCCAGCACCCCTACAGGCAAATAAGCTTCTTCAAGCTTTGTCTACTGGGGTTTAGTTCTGCTCTGCACTCTCTGAGGACCCAGGTTCAATCCCCAGCACTGAAAAAATGCGAGAAGGACATGGCAATCCACTCCCAAAGCAATCAGCCATTGAAAACCCAGTGAGCATTACTATGAGTCAGATCCAGCTCGATGGCACCTGGCAACAACAACAAAGCTTTATCTGGCTGTGACATCCACACATACACACACACTCACACCATTACTTACAGGATACAGTCACTCCACTCACTGGCTTTCTGAATTCATTTCAGGTGCTACTGAATTTTTCCCCTTGTGTGGATCCTACCACGGATGCCCTGGCTGCTTCCCAACACCGTCTTCACCTCACATGCAGAAATAGGGTCATCTAAACAATCTAATTGCCATCCATGAAACCTGGGATGTTAATTATAAACTCATCTTCAATTCTGCCCCCTCCCACCCCATCAACCCTTCGTTCGAATGCTCCAGGACTATTCCATTTTGATTGTTACATTTTGGTTAAGCCTGACTATTACATTAAACTAACGGTTCTAGTCAGGTTCACTGCACTAAGCTACTGCTGAGTCTATCAGCTTGGAATGGCCTCCAGGCCTCCAGACAAAGCTCCACTGGCTGACCTCCTTGCGTTTAAGTGTCCTCCTTGCTTTTAATAGCAGCCTGTGCAGGACTCTTGCACAGTAATTAAAATAATACATTGAAAAGCTGTGTTCATTTTCTCAGCCCTGTTTAAATGTGCAGCCTCACAGTGTGGTTAAAAAGCCCATGGTACTGGAAAGTAAGGGATGTGGGGACCCTGAAAGAGAAAGCACTAGTGACGTGTGATGATGTGACTAGGTAAGTGAAGCCTGCAGAGAGGCAGAGGTGTCTCATAGGGGATTCTGACCATGGCTGATCAGAAGAGGATAACACATTTGACATGGGGAGGCACAGAGGAGGGGACGGAGGGGCTGAGATGACTTCTGACTTTGAGGTGGCTGTTGTTGTTGCTGTTGTTAGGTGCCCTCAAGTGAGGTCCAACTAATCACAACCCTATGTGCAACGGAATGAAACACTCTCCGACATTGTGCCATACCTGGCACTATGTCAATGTTTCTCTGCTATTCATGGGGTTTCCAGCAGTGGATTGTTTCAGGAGTGGATTGCCAGGTCCTTCTCCCTAGCCTGCAGCATGTGGTGTTCCCAGGTGGTCTCCCATCCAAGGACTATCCAGGCCAACCCTGCTTAGCTTCTGAGATCAGGTGGGTTCGGATGTCAGGGTGCTATGGCTACAGACAACTTTGAGGTTAGTATTTGGTTTATCATTTTATTGTAGAGTTAAGTACATTTAAAAGTTTTTAACGGATACTTTTCTATCTTGCAGATGCTGAACAAAATAAAAAATGGCAAATTACCTGAATTTCTTGGATAAGACAGTATAAAAACAGCATACTGGAAGATTTGCATATAAGCATTAGCAACCTGACAGACTCTATCTATCTATCTATCTATCTATCTATCTATCTATCTACCTATCTACCTATCTAGCTATCTACCTATCTATTATCCATCATAAACTCCTTGGCTTCTTTTTGTATATTAAATGTTGACAAATTTAAGAGATAATGTGTTATTTCATAGCCTGGGAATATATATTTCAATGAACTTGGGAGAAATGTAAGTGATAGGTTAGAATCATGTAAGATCAAGTAAATCAAATGAAATTACTACCTTATTCCTCTGTACTAAGGATTTAATTTTCAGTATAAATCAATTCATAATATGCACACCTGAAAGAATAATTCCTTTTTATTTTTTAGAGTTGGAACATAATAAATTAAACATATTATAGTGGTTGAATAAAAATAAAAATAAATATTAGGCAGGTAGTTCCTTCAACACCTCAAGTACTTTATGAGGCAGGGAATTTATATTGGTAGGGCTCACATTCCTAGAAAACAGAATTTTGAATATATATTTGCTGGTTTTAAGCAAAATTTAAGTTAAATAGCAGTGTTTTACAAATGCTAAAATCTAAATGGGGGCTGGGGTTTAGGTCAATGGGTAGGGTGCTGCTCCTCACTGTCTGAGGACCCAGGTTCTACCCCTAACACCACAAAAATGGGAGAAGAATATTGCAGTCCACTCCCAGTACAATCCCAAAAAACAATCCGCCATTAAAACTCGTAAGAGGGTTGCTGTGAGTCGGCCCTGGCTCACTGGCATCTAACAACAACAAAAAAATCTAAATGGCCAAGCTAAAGGGTATCTTCAACTAAAATAGCTATCTAAAGACCCGTGGCTGGTTTTGTTGTTCATACTTGAAAATCTAACATTCAAAGTGGAAAAAAAAAGAAATAAAAAGATCTTTCCCTCTGATTTTTCATAAGTCTTCTGAGTTCGCTTATAAATTAGTAACGGTTACTTCTTCACAACTTTGTTGGGGAGAAAAAAAATCCTTCCCAAGTCCTTTTTTCATAGCTAGATATGTCCAGGGGCATATTTTAAAAATGTAACAGCTGCCATTGGAGAGCGCTGGAAGCCTCAACTGCTTCCTGCCATGAGTTTTAAATCTCACAAGATTGTGTAGCATTACAGAACACATTGGAGAATTAAAGCTCTCTGGAGGGGCAATTACCTCTGTGCTTCTCCATGCTTGGGGTATCAGAGATGGTCAATAATTCAGTGCTGTTTACCAGTGGCTGCTGAGTCCCCAGATAAGGCAAAGGAAATGGATTCAAAATGATACAATATTTCCAAAAATGGTACAGTTAGTACCATCATGATGAACCCTTCCATTTCTCTTTCTCCCCTTTCCCCCTCTCCCTCTCTCTTCCATTTTGAGAGCAGGATCTACACATCTTTACGTACCTGTTTTCCAGAACATATTTCAATGTGGCAAGTACTTGGTAAATGTTTAAGTAAATTGAACATAACTTGAAAAACGCATCGTAAAACTCTCATCAACTTTTGCTTTTCTAGTTTAACAAATACCCACACTCTACATATATTTGGCCTGAAGCATTTAAGCAATCCAATTCTACAAATTTTGCCTTTCTTTTTTTAAATAAAGGGTAAGTATTTAATCTTTAATATCTAAGCCCAATGAATGAGATAGGGGTAGGAATTTGAGTGGGGGACATGAAAATATCATAGTGCCCAGTGAAGGGGAGGAATCTTCCACAAAACCTTCAATGCAGGATAAAGAGGTATCATTAAAATGCCAAATGAGTTGCCAGAAAGTGTTTTGTCTGAGACCTTATTGCAGAAAGATTTTACTCATCATCACCATGGCATGATTCTTCCTAAAATACTGCATTTATGCATATCACACACACACAAAGAAAAGCTTTTTTAGTATGATCCTTTGTAGAGAACTTCGGGAAGAAAGTTTTTTAAAAATATGAATGCAATTAAAATTCCTTATCCAGAAGGAAAGCAGCTACATACAGAAAGCAAAATGTATATTTTGGGAGTCGTGAGCACATTGATAATGAAACAAAAGCAAGAACCACCAGCTGGATTTCACTACTCTTTGCTCTTGGGTATCTCTTGCTTCCAATCAACCCCGGACACGGGGCCAGTCCGAGATGTTCACATGGAACAAATCTGTCGCCTATTCTTTCTGACCACTGTTAATGTTTTGTAGCCTGCAGCTCTTGCTCCTTCTCACATGAGTTAATACATAAGTTCAATATCTGGTCTCTGTGGCCCCAAATCCCTTGCCCTTATCCTTGTCATCTTTCACATTACCAAGAGTTTTAAGACGACAACATGCAAATCTGATCAATGTCACACACCTGGGTGCACATCACACATACAATAATAAAATGACCCCTGGAGACTCTGGATAAACCGCTCAGTCCTTAGCTTTACATGCAGAAGGCTTCATGACTCTCTTACTTGTGATAATTTTCATCTTCATCTCCTGCCACTTGTCACCTCCGGCCTGTCCTTCTGAACTCCTTGTGATGCATTCGAATGCACCCTGCCTTTATGGACTTCATTGTGGTTACCAAGTGCTCCCTTTCTCCTTCTGGTTTTCCTATTCATCCTCCAAGAAATAGCTTTCATTGACCCCTGCTGCTCACACCTAATGCTCTGCCTATGGCCACCCAAGTACTTTGTATTCCCCTCTCTCACTGTTTCTCATGAGCCCAGGATGAACTAGTTAAGAATCAGCCCCTACAGCCACATAGCACACTGGCTGTAATCACAGTGGCTCCCTGCCAGCACCCCAAACAATGCTCTAAATTTTGTTTTAAATGAAAACAAAACCTTAGGCATAAGATATGATCACAAAGGCATTAGGTATCTAGAGTCAATATTCTACTCTCAATTGTGATCAAGAAGTTACTGATGTCAAAGACATCGGTAATAACAGGCACTGCACTGTGCAGGCTTACTAAATATTTGTTGAATGAATAAGTGAATAACACCAGCAGAGTAAGGTGAAACCTCACGAAGCCTCAGAAATGACAAGAGGTAGGAACATTTTAACAGGCTGGATGAATAGGCCAACCCTGGGAAGAGTAATTGTGTAAAACCAAACACATCCCGGGAATATTGAAAAAAATATTTCACTAAGAATTTTCATAACACACTTATCTAGTATTTCTTCCTTTCTTGGGTGTAACTCTCTAAATCATCAGGGCCAACTGAAAAAGAACCAGAGTCCCAAAGCATGCAATTACAGGGTTTGTTTAACATGCAACACGTTCAACAGTGTAACTCCTGGAGATAATTTTCAGACAATACATACTCAGGTGAAAAATATAAAAAATCTCACCTGATATCAACTCTAGTGATATTAGTGGCCATTTACTAGCTTTTTTAAGGAAATGAGAAGAAATACATGGGTTACCAAACACAGCAGAATGTTCTTACCTACGAATCTATACTGAAGTGTAGCCTGCCTTCTGTTGGCATTACTTTAAAGCATGTCTTTGTCTTCTCCATTTGGTTTCGGGTCCCTGGATAGCAGGGATTCAAACACATTTGTGATTTTACCCTGCTACCTTGACTCAAAGAAGAAACCCATCTGTGGTGGTTGTACAGGCTGAGTAGAGGGACAGACAGTTTCCTTGCTGACCCTCCTCCCTCTGCAGAATCTCTCACACCATATTTTGTCTTTGGTACATCACATCAGAAGCTCACTGAGAAAATAAGAAGAGCCCATGAAATGACAGCCACATAGACGGGAACATACTGTGTTTGCATTTCCTGCTTCTAGAAGGATGAATGCTATAGGAAACGATTGCAGTACCCGAAGGAAAAAGCTGAACACAACTCTCACTTCAAGCCCCTCCACTAACAAGGCTACATTCAATTCTGGGCAGCCATTGTATCCTTTAATTTAAAAACACAAACATGGCGGCCTGCCTGTAGTCCTGTACTCAGAAGACTGGGGTAGAAGGATCGTGTGAAACCAGGACCTCTCGGCCACCCATGGACCACATAGAGAATATGTTTTTCCCCTGAGGGATTTACCACTCTTGGACTAGCTATTTGCTGAACTTTCTCACCTGGCACTTTGCCCAGCATATAAAATGTGTGATTAAATACATTTCTTTTTCAGCACCATGTCATTACATTAGCTCCACCCAAATAGCTATAAAACTATGAAGGGAAACTTTGAAATAAATTTTGGAAATTAGCTAATGTAGAGTCACAAAAGTCCACTTGAAAAATTTATTATTCAAATTATGAAGAAATTTATTTTAGAACAAATTAACTAATGGCCCCCATAATCCCTTCTCCTTGATTTTTTTCCTTGTGCAGTAAATGCACAAGTAAAAAGAAGACAGGAAGAAAACTAGAAAGTAGCTCATAAATATCGTTCAAGAAAATATTATTAAAATAGTAATCTTTTTGCTTTGTTTGATAAAGTAAATATGTGAAAGTGTATTTTCTGAGAGTAGTAAAAATGATATTAATAGCCCCAGGCACAACTAGAAAGAGAGCTGGACTAGACACTCGGGGTCAACAGCTGAAGAAAATGTAGGGCACAAAATGCCCCGAAAATCTGATATTTATCTTTTTCAGAAAGGGGTCAGAATTAATGAGGAACACCGCTCAAAGGTCTATTAGATATCACACAGAGGAGATCCACTTTCCAGGAGCCTGGCTTAAGTAGTATTGGTACCAGTTTAGCGATGGAAAGTGGGTTGCCATTTGAAACCGTAACTGTGAACTGTTTTCTTTCTCATTTTGATGTTCATTAAATATGTGTTGCTTTCTGTGATTCAGAAGGGAGTAAAAGTACTGAACAACACTAGAATGTTTCCTTGAAATATTGGAATTTTTCTCACAGAGATGAAAAAATCCCATTCTACAAAAAAGAAGGGCAGAAAAACTCCATGAGCCAAAAGAACCTCGAAATCAGTACCAAGAGAAAAGCGAGGGGGCAGGCAGGCGGTTCTTCCCATAAATGTGATTCAGCTCTGGGGGCTGATGATTACAACAGGAAAACTACATTTGTGGAGGTCCCTGGGAGGCCTCAGGCACACGCTCTGAGGACGACAGACCCAGGGAAGACTGGTGATGTCTCTGAGGCGAGGGAGATGACTGTGCTCCTAGGTGACAAGACCAAGTGATGGGTGAGGGGGTTTCCTGGAGGGTGACAGATGCACTTCTGAGATCTGTCAAACATAACAATCTCTACCCACCACGGCTGATTCACGTTTGAAATGATGCTACTGGGAGAGGCATAGAAGCATCTTTCAGTGTTATAAATTCTTGAGCAGAAAGGGGAAGGGCAGGAGACAGCTGTGGCTTTAAATTTCTCCTTCCCAAAGAAATCCGGATCTTTGCAAGACAGAGCGAGACGATGACATTGAAGCAGTTCGTGACATTGACATTTGTAAATGGCTTAAGACACTGTGATACTAGGGACTTACAATAGTCCTAAGGGAGCTATGTACTCCTAGAAGCAGATTCCAGAAGACTAAGAGAATCCAAAAAAATAAAAGTAAAATAAATCAGTGAGCCACCCACTGATTCCAAATAGAGAATGTTTAAATAAGAGGGTACCCACTTGATGAGTTACTATGAATCCTTTAAAAAGACAACTGTGAAGACTATTTAGCCACAAGAGAAATGGACAGGAGAGGATAGAAAATAGGCAGAAGGGAAAAGACTGGGCAGGAACAGATGCTGTGTTGAGAAGGAGAGAAATAATGTGTGGCAAACATCTGTCCCAGGTCCCCCTCCTTGGAGGGCATTTGACAAATTTAAACTGAGACAAGTTTTAAATTGACTTTAAAAAGTTATTAGGATGATGAGTGTTGATTTGTTTTATTTATGTTTTGTTTGTTGAAGGCTTTGCATAAAATGGATCCCTGAGACAAGGAGAAAAAGATGGGCACTCTACGATTTATGGAGGAGAAAGTGAGAAAATGCCAGAAGAAACAAATGGCATGATCAAATTTGGGGGAGGGAATATTGGTGATAAATAAAGAGGTGATTTTTAACAAAGAGCAGCAAATTATCATCCTATGAATTCATAAGACTCTTGGAAGGAGTGTTTGAAATAGAATAATGTGCTCAAAGGAAATGACTCGCCTCAAAGGTATAAAACTGCTGTGAAATGATGGAAAGGCATTTTTTGGTGTCACTGAGATAACACCTCTAAAGGATATCAATGAGTCTCGGCTAGTGGCAGCTACAGAGAGCCACGTGGAGATAAAAGGAAAGAGAAGGGGAAGGGATAGGGTTGTGGTTTCACACGTGGCAACCTGCTAATGGATGAGCCTACCAAGAGTGAGCCAAGCAACGCCACCGAGGAGGGATTTGCCTGGAGGACGACTTTGCTCATTGATCACATCCCCATGTATAAAACCAATGCATATGCTGGCTGAACTTGAACACTTCTCTGCCCAACACCAAAAGAAAAGTCACTTTACATAGGCAGCTGCAATAGTTAAAATACCTACCATGGGTTAAACTGTGCCCCCAACATGGATCTCTTGGACTCCTACAATTTCCAAGGTGAGTATATTTAGAGAAAGAACCTTTAAGGAGGTAATTACAGCTATATTAAGTCCTAAGAGCAGGACTCTAATCTAATAGGACTGATGTCCAGATAAGAAGAGGAAGAGACACCAGTGACATCCTCCCTTCTGCCTTCTCTCCCTCCATCTCTCTCCTCTTTCCACCCCTCTTAACTGTCATGTACACTGAGTAAAGGCTATGTGAGGACACAGGGAGATGGTGGCCATCTGCAAGCCAGAAGGAAAGGACTCACCAGAACCCAACCCTGACAGCACCTTGATCTTGAACCTTTAGCCTCCATAACTGTGAAAAGGATACATTGCCATGGCTTAAGCCACTTGACCTATGGTATTCCATTAGGGCAGACCTAGCAGACCAATAGGGCAGTGAACGGGAGTGTGTCTGTGAATGTGGGAGAGGAGAAGGGCTTTTACGGATAAAAGAAAAAATACTGGCAGAGGATCTTAGTTGGGCAGCATCCAACCTTGTGGAAAGGAGTTGACTTGCTTCATGATTTGGACTATTTCAGCCATGTATATCCTGTTCAAGGAGGTGTTGGCTCAAAGAAGGAATTTAGAGGGAATGAGGGAATTTAGAGGGTGTTGGGTACTGGGATGCAAGGGGTTGGTGGAGAAGGTTTTATGGAGGAGAAAATTTTAATGACCCTAAATGAGTGCCTGACATTTCACTCTGACTTAAAAGAAAGAGCTTCTTGTTAAAACACAAGTGACAAAATCCTTGGAAGAAAGAGGAAGTACCACCTCAGAATTTATCACGCCACAGGAAGACAAGTATCACACATTCACGTTACATGTAAAAGTTTACATGTGAAAGAGTCAATTCCTCAGAAATAGAGAATAGGTCACCAGAGCATGGAACAGGTAGGTAGGGGAACAGAGAGAGATGGTTCATTGGTACAGGGGTACCAGTGAATCGGAGGAATAACTTCCAATGTTCTGTAGCACAGTAGGATAATCATAATTGACAATTATTTGACTATTTCAAAATAGCTAGTAGGATTTTGAATGTTCCCAACAAAAAGAATTGATAAATACCTGAGGTGATGTCAATTACCCTGAACCAACCATTACACATTATATACATACATTGAAAGGTCACACTGGCTGGGCACGGTGGCGCATGCCTGTAATCCCAGCGGCTCAGGAGGAGGAGGTGGGAGGATCACAAGTTCGAGACCAGAGGCAGTCTGTGTAACTTAGCAAGACCCTGTCTCAAGAAGTAAAAAAAAAAAAAAAAAAAAAAAAAAAAA